>MU858873.1:0-232785 GCA_033297175.1 Cladorrhinum sp. PSN332
TTGTTGGGTGGGGTGTGTTTTTTTTTTTTTTTTATATATAGAGAGAGAGAGAGAGAGAGTGAGAGAGAGAGAGAGAGAGAGAGAGAGAGAGAGAGAGAGAGAGAGAGAGAGAGAGAGAGAGAGAGAGAGAGAGAGAATGTGTTTGTGTGTATGAGGAGATGATTGGACCTGGGTTTTGTTGCGGTTTGTTTTTTTGTTTCATGATGAATATTCCCCAAAGAATTATATGCTAAGCACGGCAAGAGGATTTTTTTTTAATATATATATATATATATATGTGTTGGGTATGTTTGTTTTGATATGGCGTGTGTGTCTGGGAGTCAGTGCTCATGGGAGTTTAAAAATGGTTTTTTTTTTATAATTTTGGGGAGGGAGGGGGTTTGGTAGAAATGTATATACGGTTTGAATGCAATGAATGAGATGAGATTCTGCTTTGCTTGTTCTGATTGTTCACACACCCTTTTTGGTTACATATTATTCTGGGGAACGTCCAAGCCAAGCAGCTTTGTCACGGAGGACCGACCGCACATATGTACATACCATACCTATCTATCTAGATAGCTCCCAGCCTGTAACTTTTTAGCAAAAAAAAAAAAAAAAAAAAAAAAGAGCACCAGGAGATCCCGAAGGGGAGGTCGTTCGTCCCTCTGATGCGATAGGAGGGAGGGCAAAGTCAGCCCATCATGTTATCGATCTGCATGACATGACGACAGGGTTTAATCTAATCGCCACTGTTTATGCGCGTGTCACTCAACGGACCGGCAATTGGCATGAATCTCGATCCCTTCCACAGTCCGCTATTCAAGAACCTTGACGTCCGTCCGGACACGTTGGTTCCACATCCATTTCTACGGCTGGAAACAAAGATGCAGCTCAAACATGTGAGATTTCGATCCAAGATGTCACTGAGAAGACTTTCCGTACATATTTTGGGGTTCAACATTTGTACACATAATCACAGACACACAAAAAAGGACAAGGCACAAGTTGAACAACAGTTTTATTTATCATTTTGTGTAACCAGTCGCCGCCGTTCGAATCAACGACTTAACGAGCGATAGTAGTGAATACGCCAACGTTCCGCAGCTTTTTGGCGACCTCCCCAAACGCCGGCTTTCTGCATGTTCGTGCAAAATCGCATCCGGTTTGTACCTTGTGTAACGTATTCGCTTCCTCTGGGCGTACTCTCTCCTCTCCCTCTGAGGGAGAGGATTGGGGGGCGAGTCTCCCCCTTTTATTTTTCACCTTTGCCCCGAACTTCCATTTGTGAAAAAAAGAAAAAGTCTATCCACCAAGAAAGAAACTGAGCAAAGACGAATCAAACAAAAACACACAAGCCAAATTTACCACGAAAATCATGTCCCTTTGCGCGCCATCATTAATCCAGCCCTGATAAACAACCAATAAAACATTTGTAAGGGTATCGCGAATGAGATGGGTGATGCGCATGCGTTGAAGTGGTGATGGTGGTGAGACTTGTGTTGTAAGCGCCGATATCGGCTTACAATTACTCGTTGTCAGTCTCGAGGAGAGTGATGGTCGGCACACCGTTGAGCTTGGAGCGGCCGTTAAGGACACCAATCTCAAGGATGAAGAGATAGCCGACCAATTCACCTCCGAGCTGCTCGACGAGTTTTCCGGCAGCAGCGGCGGATCCACCTGTAAAGGATAAAAGTTAGTAATGTTCCATGATCACCAATTCCAACTTGCGGCCGTTCCACCGGATGAGACGATCTTCAACGGCCCGTTGACGGAGGGGTGTTATTTTTCTCGACAGGGGTGGTAAAAAAGAGTGCTTGGCAGCTGATTGGCGGGGGTGCCTGCGAATGGCGCAATAATTGAGAACTTACCAGTAGCAATAATGTCATCAACGACAAGAACCTTCTGGCCCGGCTTGATAGCATCCTCTTGCATCTGGAAAAAGTCGGTCCCGTACTCCTTCTCGTAGGCAGCGGTCACGCAAGTACCGGGCATCTTTCCCTTTTTGCGGACGGGAACGAAGCTGGCATCGAGTCTCAGGGCGAGCGAGGGGCCAAAGAGGAAACCCCGCGCATCCAACCCCACAATCACATCGGGCTTCTTGTCACCAGCAAACTCGAGAACCTGGAGCTCAAGAGCACGGAGGAGCAAGTTGTGAATCTTGGGGTCCTGGAAAAGAGGAAGGATATCGATGAAGTTGATGCCGGGGATCGGGAAATCGGGGAAGGTCTTGAGGGCGCCGAGAAGAGTTATCTTTGTACTGGCGAGTTCGGAGGCACTGGCGGCGGTGGTGGTGGGCTGTCCTCTCGAGGCATCGCTTTGGTCGTTGCTGGTCGTGGCCAGGGTTTGGGCAGAGGCGGTGGGAGCGCTCATTGTGAAGAAGAGAAGAGGAGAAGAGGGGAAAAAGAGGTCTGGTAGGTAGGGCGAGGAGTGTTTAGATAGACAGACACACAACCTGGAAGGTACGTATTCCTGTTGCGTCGTGTCGGTAAGGGTAGGCTCGAGGGGCGGCGCGGATGCAGGTGCAGGACGACGAGAAGGAGGCTTGGGCGTCAGCGTTGCAAAAATGCCAAACGAGCGAATTGGATACAAGCAGTCAATCTATGAGAAAAAGAGAAAAAAAAAATCCGAGGCAGCCCCGACAGGGAAGGAGTCAGAGACACCCCCTTGTGGAGTCGGTGAGAGCAGTGTGCATCTACAGAAGAGGGAGGGTGTTCCCGGCCGAGAAGGGTGGCCTAGCCTCTTGCTCGTGCTCGTCCCGACTGCCTCTTTGGGATAGTTCTACATTCCCTACCACTCTAATGTCTTACAGACTGACAACCGCCATGCCTAAGGAAGGAGAGTGGTTGCGACTGCTCCTCGGTTGAGGTTATTTCACGGATTTGGTAAATGGTGGAAGGTGGGGTGAAATTCAAATTCACGAAGTGCACTCAGCTCGAAGGAACAACCCCGCCAAACCGGGCCTTGGCACCTGGACCAAAAGCAGGGCAAAATGCACAAGAAAAAAAAAGTTTGATGCAAGAGAAGCCTTTGGCCTTCCAGGTTTCCCCTCATCCAAACTTTTTTCATCCCATCATCCCATATTTTGACTAAAAACCCTGCTGTGCTGCATGCAGCCAAAGCCCAGCCATTGAATCATATCACAGCTGGCAACCTGCCAAGTTTAGGCCGTGCTTTCTGCGTGGCGCCAATTCTCTCCTCTCACTGGCATCGTTGGAGTGGAGAAGTGAGACATGTCTTTTCTCTCCAGATAGGTTGTCTCTGATGGCTTATCAGGATGTGGAGACTTTCCCCGGATTGCACTTTGGGGCGTGGTTCCAGACAGCTTTCTCTCTCGGAGCTTATCGGGTGAACAACACGTCCATCTAGACACTCTCATCTCGCCACCTCGGCCACCTCGGCCACATCAACAAGTGACGGAACTTAGCCGGCGATACTCATTTGTCTCGAACCGTCGGCGTTGCAAACAAACACTGGCGACATTGCCCATTTGGTCTGTTATATCCCTCCCTGTCCAGGCGGTCTCAGTTCCGCTGAGCGATATTCTGGTGTGTCTCCAGTAAAACGGCTATCCGGGATCCAAGCAGCGTAACGTCAGTCAAGGCACGGGCGGGGCCCTCTTTCTCAGCCTCTCTCCTCCGCTTGCACAGCATCGAGAGATTCTTAATCATGCCACAAAAGCACCTTATCGGCCTACCAACTACCATCCACACCCCCACGGCCGGCTCATCGCACCCACTCACACCAGACTCTCACACACCATGCACTCTCACTTTGAGACACTTGGTCCGTTAATGGTCTGGGACTGCTTCTAGGACTCCATGTTCCAAGACGTAATGGAATCTTCTACCGAATATGTGTCTCGCCAGATGTCGCCAATGACTTGAATTTCACATCTCTCTCAATTATTCCCCGGTGTGTCCGAGCTGCGGCGCAGACAACAAACATTGCACGCAGCAGCCTTCCGAACGGTCCGCTTTCCGCTCAGCTCAACCTGGGAATCCTAAATTCAGAATTGCATATATCGATCTGCCCTGGGCTTCTCAGGTCCAATCCCGCACCGCGTGGGGTGCGGCATTGGCCTAGTTGAGACCCCGACACCATCTCTGTGCTATGCAGGTTCATTAGTCTGAGAAATGTGGTGGGTGTGTGCGGTTTTATTGGCCTCCAAGTTATGGTTGCTTCCATCCCGCGCGATACACTCAAGGCATCGCTCGGCATACTATTGTCTCTCCCTGGCTTGACCGCTATATTGCCTTCCCAAGTCTCAACTTCTCTGGCCACGCATTCCGATATTCTTTTCATAGACTTGGCCCGGTTCTCCAACGACCGGCCACGCACATTATTGGAAGGCCTTTCGCCACCCCTTCCCCCTGGGGCTCTCTGAGTGCTGAAGCCGGGATTGTACGGAGCATTCCGGAAAATTCGATCGTCTTCCGGTGGAGGTTGTTGGCACGGACCGTAAATAGGGCTGGATCAAACGGTCCTTGCCAGGGAGTACCGGAGGAGCTGGCCAACGAAAACGGATACACGTGCATCAGCCGTGCCGACGAGGCACCATGCCTCTTCACAGACCCAATCCATTGGCCAATCATCAGAGGAGCCTGGCTGGAGGAGATCGGCTCCGGCCTCGTATCAACATTCTCTGTTCGGCATATGCAACCTGTTGATTCTCGGCTTTCCATTGATCCAAGTCATTGCCCCCTAATTGCTCGCCAGTTCTACGGGACCTCGACCGACGCGTGGATGAGTGAGACGTCAACTGGTCAGTTTGCTTGCGCCGTGGCTCAACAGATGGTGTGCTCGACAGGGACCGGTTGCTTTGGATGTTATTGATTGGGTTAAGAATCAGCGGGCCTATAATTTATGATGCTTCTTCCGACGTGAAGCCAACGTATCCACCGAAGGCGTGAGACAAAGGTCCAGCTCGCTGGAGGCAGAAAGCTGGGTTCCCCTCGCTCTTGACGGACACGGCACAGCTATCTGGCAAATCACAACCACCTCACCGAGAGCTTTGAGGGAGGATTCAAGATCTTCTGCATTAGCTCGGCTGCAACTGCATGCTGCATAATCGTCTTGGCATCCCGCTATCCACTACTGGGTGGCTGTATGCACTGTAGCAGGCAGTCGCTGCCGTTCAAGCATTCATGCACTTCCCGAGATCTGTCTGGGTATTTCCGGCTGGTTGCTTGTTTTCTCTTTTGGGTTTATCTATGAGTCAGTTCATGATGCGTCTTCACCGCTTCTGCGCTTCTTTTTAAGCATACCGCTCAGAGATTCAGCCGCGAAATTGCTTGGCTAAAGCTCCTGTGCCGGCTCTCTCGAAAATCTCGCTGGAAGTCCTAGGGGAAAATGGCTGCTGAAGTGGTGTGGACCACTTGTTTGACACGTTGCTAACCAACACTGATTCCATCATGCCCTTATCTTATGACATCTCACAACATGATCACGGAATGTTTATGTGGGTTACAGCCAACATCCACACACCAAAGTATTTCATCACTTTTTTATTTGCTTTTGCGCCGACAATATGCGCGGCTCAGAAGAGTATGACTTGTCACAAAAATAGGCGTCGATATCCGGGTTGCTATACCGCTGGGATCCCATATTGCTACACCCTCTCACTGAAGCTGCACACCACTTCAGCTTTATACAGCTTCGGTACTCCTCTTATAGGCTGTATGGGAGGGAGCCCGCGATAAAGTTTGCCCAGGCTTTGGTGTTGAAGTAACTTTCACCGGTTTTGGCACTTGATCAAATCCCGTTTTGGATGCTTGCCTGCCGCATTAGATGGGCAACTACACAACCAATCACTTGTTGAGCACCCTTTCGGCCAACGCAAGTTGTCGGGGTGAGTTGGATGAAGCGCATGACGACGTGGCTGGGGAGATGACTGCTTGCTTCTTCGCACGCTCATTTGCATCTGCGTTTTACACATCGGTTGACTGCCTGCCCAACAAGTTGCATCTGTCGACCTCATTGGTTGGGTTCGCAATTGAGGTTATAGATCCCGACCGGATGCCATCACCCAATCACAGCCCCGATTCGCCCGCCGAGCTGTCAACCGCCTCTGTCACCCGTTTCGTATTACCACCTAGCATGATGCACCAAACCATATTCGGTGGGTTCAGCAATTGATATTGATTGCTCCTTAGTGTGGTCGGTGTCGATCTAGAAGAGTTGCACTTTCATGCAGACGGTGGTAACAGTTTCCACTATGAAGCCCAGATTCATACCCCGTGTATGCAGGAGGGTATAGAAAGGGAAAAGCGAGGACCTCAAAGAGGGGAGTGTGGGCGTGGGGAATTTTGAGGGGAAAGGGGCAAAAGGGGGGAATGGAATGAGGAACCCTAACCCTGGTAAGATGGAGGTGAGCCTAATTTTACCCCTTTTTGTTCAGGGGCCAACGTGGAAGGCCATGTGGGGTTCGTGGCTTTGGAATTGCGAGGTGAGCGTTAGGTTGGATGAATCAGTGGTTTTGATGGCAGTGATGAAGTTTATTTTTAACGGGCTGTGGGTTTGGGGATTGTGACTCTGGAGTTGTGACCAAGGGTAGTTGGTGACAGCCGAGGTGAATCATACAATGTGAGTCTTGGACGGCGTGAGTGTCCTCGCGAGGATAAAAATGCGTGAGGAACCGATCTTGCTCGTTGAACCCTGGACTCATGATGGATGTTCGTGACCTTTATGTTCTATCCCCTGAGCATAACACACGTTTAACTTCAAAAATTAGTGTTTATGAACGGACATCACCGACATTATCTCACCTTGAATAACCCTGAGAATGGGATAGTGACAGGAAAAATCGGTGAATGGCCGGAGGGCTGAGAACGAGTGATCATGCATAATTGCATAAGAGCTAGACCTAGTAGCTATGGTCTCTGATCGGGCAGGACTGGCGGCATGGTGTTTTCGCTTCGGAACTTCAAGCTCCACCTCGACCATCCAACGATGCTGAATCTCAAGCTCGACATCAATATGTTGGCCCGTAGGATGAGAATCGCCCTGGTCGGCATCCCTTGGGCTGCGAAGATGGGCTCTGCTGACGAGCTCCATTGATGATTGATGCATCACAAAGTCCCCGCTTTACCAGACCTGCACTGACCTACTTTCAAGACAGGCTCGAGTTCTAGTACCTATCTAGGAAGAAGGAACCCAGATTCTTGAAGAACCTGAAAGCTAAAATTCTTAGTTTACTGTTTTTGACAAGCTCGGAGTGCAGAAGTTCCAACCTTCTCAACACTTTCTATCCACTCCCTTCCTCCGCCCGTGGACCATACACTGAGAAAAGATAATCACCACAACACCCACAAACCTCTGTCGAGAAACAACACACGACAAAAAGTCAAACATCATTCCGTGTACAAAAGTTCTCCCACACACACACCATCTCGGGGGGGCTGGGCCGGAGCGGGCCGGGCCGGGCGCTAGAGGTCGTAAACCATGTTTTTATCGTCTTCAAGTCCCAGGGCTGAAAGGATCAGGTGGCCTTCTTTCATAGATATGTATGTTGACAGGCCTGTGGGTGTAGTTGGGCACGTGGACCATCTATTAATTGTATTTTGGCTGGAGGCCCAATCGTGCTGGATCCTCTATACACCGGCCCCATATCACATTCAAGAGAGAGAGAAAAAAAAAAAGGGTGCAATCGAGCCAGCCCCGTCGGCCACGAATACTACAACCAGCCATCTAACACCCTCTCAAATCCCACAACCCCAAAAAGACTTGTGGCAGTACAGAACGCTACCCGTCAAAGCAAGAAGGGAACTATTCACAATGCTCCCCCCCCCCCCCCCCCGGCGAGAACCCGAACCTGCTTGTAGGTCAACTTACTAGATCAGAATGAAGGAAGAATATTACACCCGAAGAAAAGAAATAGGCGTCAGAACAACATACGCAAGACATTGAAGACCAACTTCAAAAATAAACCTACCTTACTGGCCCCTTCGAGGGGTTATTTGAAGGTCCCCAGAAGCATTCGATGCCAAATTCATCATTACCATCATCATCCAACCAACAGGGGTCGTTCCCCAGCGTATGTACCGGCATTCAAAACACCTGTGTATCACAAGAGCAAAAGATTGCTGTTTCTCCCCAAAAGAAACCTAAAAGAAAAGCCCAGCATTTACGCCCCCTCTATCGTGATTAGGCGTGGAAGACACGAATAGTCACGAGTCAGGTCTCAAGATATTAAGGGAAACGTCCCCATTAAGATGTAAAATAAGGTAAGAATACTACCATGATGAAAAGAATTGCAAAAAAGTGCCCCATAAAACTCCCGTTAAACCTCAGCAGAAATATCCTGAGAAGATATCCCAGAGAACCCATTGAGAAATTTTCCAGCGAACTCCTCAGAAGGCTTTTTAGAGAACTCCCCAGATTTTTCTCAAAAAGTACTGAAAGTTTGGTTCTTAGAAAGGCGGAAGAAAAGACTCCCCGGTGGCATAACCTCGCAGCCGCCACCTGACTTCATCACCCACTTTACCATCCCATCCCATCCCATATTAGCAAGCAAGACCTTTCGCCCTCTCCTCAATTTTAGACTCCTTCTCGTCTTTTCTCTCTTTTCTTCGTTTTTCTCTTCTTCTCTTCATTTCCTCTCCTTTTTTCTTGGCTTCTTCCTCTTACTCCATCTTCTGGTAGCTCACTCCTTAACGCCAAATATGAGCCTCATACTGCTTGACCTGGTCCTTGGTGAGAGAAACGCATCCACCGCACTTGCAGACAAAGCCGTACCGGATATACAGCGAGATCGGCGAACCACCATATGTGATGCGTAGCTCCTCGCCCGCCTTGATGGTCCGGTTGGTGGAGAATGTCATGACGTGCTTGTCATTGTCCCAAGCATAGAGCACGTTGTAGACAGGTCGACAAGCGTGATTGAAGCGGGAAGCAATCGCGAAGATGGCAATTCCCGTAGGGACTTCGAAGCTATTTACAACAAGCAAATTAGTAAGCTGTTATGCTGATCTGATAAGTATGGCTTACGAATTCTTGTGCCAGATATCCTCAACCTTGGCAAATCGATCGACCTTGGGGTTGTGAGCGAGCGTCATGAAGTGCTCCTTCAGTTCAATGGGAAGTTCAGCCAAGTCCTGCCGAATCAAGAAGGCGGTAGTCCGCAGCATAGGCTTCTCCATGAGGATGATCTCATCCTTCTTGATATCATGCACAGCGAATGCGCCCAGACCACCTGTCTTGGAGGGCCGAATCTCAAAGAACTCCTCGTACCCATGCTGGCGCTTCGTTTCAGCCTTCTCGCTGACTGGTTGGTCAATCTCCGAGGCCGAGTCCACGGGGGTATTAGCAGGAGCGGGAGAAACGGGCATTGACTTCTCCCCAGGGGTGACAGATCCACCAGTCACTTCGTCGGTAGCTTCGGCCTTGAGGTCAGTAAGGGTCTGAGTGGCAAGAATCTCAGCCTCGTCATCCTCCGCATCTGGGAACAGACTGTCAGGCTTCCGAAGGAGGTATCTAGTACCCATGGGAGTGCGAGTTTCAACGGTAGAGAGGAACTGCTCGAACCTGTGACGTTCTTCTCGTTAATATGGCTCCCTCATCTGGCACCTGTTTTACCGAACTGACCTGGTCCACTGTTGATAAACCTTGGCAGAGCCGTTCCCAACTCTGGAGGTTTTGTCATTCACTACACCAATCTCGAAAGCCAGATCGCCATCCTCGTCAACAGGCACCACCGCTGCGTGGGGGGTGTAGATGATACTGCTGGACTTGTCAATAGACTGGGTGTGTGTGGGCTTAGACAGAGTCCCGATTGTGGTTGCCTCCGTGTTGAGCGTCTCTGGAGAACTCATGATGACCTTCGCCTGCGAAACATCGCTGAGGATGCTACCAACGCTGACACCGTCACCCTTGGTGTCGGGAGCCAATTCCAGGGCTGGGGTAGGCGGACGCATCTCTACGGAACCATCGACATCCGGAATGTTGGTGGAAGCGAGGTTCTTCTCAATGCCATACTCGGAATTGGCATTCATACTGGCGAGAACCTTGGAGGACTGAGAGATTGCAATGTCAAGATCAAACTCTGGGAGCTTTTGCTGGCCGGAGTGCTGTGCGGTTGTATAAGAGGAGTCTGCGAATGGCTGATAAAAACGGATGTTAAATAAGACAGGTGTGTTAGTCGGGGGCACCTTATTTGTGTTTGTGTAGTGTGAGAGGGAAAAGGCGGAGAGACGTCCGTTCCCTGTTTACTGATTGCCTACAGCAGCAGCGGAGTCGGCGCAGGGCTTGATGGAACACGATCAGATCAACCAGGGAACTTGGAGGTGCTGCTGCAACTGGAAAGCAAAGAGAGCGGGTGCGTAGTTCTGGTCCCTGTTGAGCTGGTGAAATAGATGGTGTTCTAGAGAAGTTGGAAGAGAGCAACGTTGGACTGCTGATTGAGCGGCTCGTAGAGATGAGAAAGATGCAGCGTGGGATCATGTACTGGAGGAGAGAAGAAGAGGAAGCAGAGGAAGGGAACTTCGAGAAAGTTGGGCACTCGGAGGTGGTTTGTTGAGTGGAAAAGTTGGCGGTTGGCGGGACACTCAGGCGAAGGTTCGGATGAGTGAGGCTATTCTCGCGGCCAAAACCAGCTGTTGGGTTGACGAAAGTGAGATTGCTGGGACAGATGGATATTAGTCAACGACCTGGTGATGGCAAATCTGGGGGTTGTGTGGGGAAAACCCATAGATGAACAAACCTGATGGTAATATTGCGTGGTTCGCGCGCCCTTTATTTTTCCCTCGTTAATTAGTAGAAATTGAAGGATGAGGCCAACAATGAATACTAGTGACGATCAAGAATCAAGTTGGTTGAGGTTGAATTTGGGTCCGGTATTGATCGTTGATAGAGCGAGATGGTCTGAAGGTTGAATTGGGATTCTGGCTCGGAGGAGTCCCACCGCGGGGCGGTATGAGAATTCAATACGGTCTCAACTTCTATTGTTACCGCGAGCGGGAAGGTAGGATCTGTGGGCTTTCTGCCTCACGCTCGGCGCTGCAGCGGGAGTAATGAGGGAGTGATCCGAAATGATCGCATGTGCGGCATCAATTTTGAGTCACCGACCCCGTCCCGTGTTGGACCAAGGTGCATTCATGCCACTCATGGTAATATTTGAGCCCCTCACGGCCAAATACTATAGGAGTAAGACCGACATTAGACGAATACAGAGGATGGGATTTCGAGAGACCACGAAAAAAAGAAAATTGAGTTTGTGAGAGATTGGAGGAAGTTTGGAATTGCCTGGTCAACCTGGGAAGGCAACAATGGAAAGAACAATACGATGACGGTATTTGCACTGTGGCTGACGGTGGTAGGGGAGGAGCGGTTTCTCTGCTGTCAAAAGATTCCTCGTTCCTGCCCCGTTTCAGATTGGAAGATGGGATGAATTGCTTCTCGAATCAAAATTGGCAGTTTTCTTTTGCTTCCTACAACATTTACGACCATTTTTTAATTATTTATTTTAGAAACCCCGTCAAAAGAAAAAAAAACATATCCACCTCAAAGTACAAAAAGGAGAATGCAGAGTTCGTTGTTGGCGTCAAGGAGCTGATGTGAGCGATAACCTAATTACCCAAGAAAAATTGACATTGTCATTTGGGATTACGAATTCAGCAGACAGCAGTCGTTAGGGGATATATTCTGTTGAGGACAGTGGCAAGCAGTGATCAGAATTCTTTAAAGGCCTCTAAATAGTACTTGTTGCAATTGTTTATATATATCACCATATTGGAACACAGTCACGCACAATTGAAATGACCGGAAGCGACTACAGATGTGCGTTAGTCCGTGAGAGAAGGAGACGGAGAAAGTCATCTCTGCTTCCAGGGTGACGATCGTCGACCAGTGGGATCGAATGTACGACCTGATTCGCTAGGGACGTGCTTCAGGAAAATGAATCGAAAAAAAAAGAAAAAATAAACAACTTGAAAGAGCTTCATCAACAAAAGCTCCAAATCATGCCCTGCCCATTCTTGGCTTCCTCGCCACGGTTTTGCTCTCGGGTCGACCGCTAGGTCCTCGTTCGCAAGCTCGGTAACAAGCCCCAGACAAACCATTTTCCGTTCCTTCCCTTTTCACTGTCAGAAGATGGGATGAAATCTTCCAGGTGACTTCCCACGCTGCGCTCCACCTTCAGGTATAAATTCTCTGCTCTTCCCAAAGTTTACGACTCTTCTTTCTCTTCTTCCAACCTCGACTGTTCCTGCTCTCAACAAGGGCGCAGACACAAACCCTCTCTAACAACTCGAAACTACAATTACCAAAACTCATAATCATGACCAAATCCGACTGGGACCGCGCCCTGCAGTACATCTACCGCGCCCGCCCCGGGATCGACGAACGTGCCGCCAGTCGCCTCGCCCTCACGATTGTTGATCATTGGGATAAAACCTATGATCAAGTTGCCCGAGACGTTCTTCATCGCGACGAGGCTGCGCGCAACGTCCGTTGCGGTGTCGAGGCCCCTGCCCAGCCAAACTCGGTTCAGGAAGATGTCAAGCTGGTCCTGACTGTCGTGGTGTGCCTCGCCTCTGTAGCTGGAGTCATGATCATGGGAATAGCCCTAAACCTTCTCCGTGGCCATTTTGCCACTTGAGGTAAGTTCAAATCAGCTTCTGGCTTGATCGAAGAATAATTACTGACCATACCCTTTTAGAGAAAGCCCAACCAGACGTCAGCTCCCTCTTTGCTTCAACATGGGGGCTCAGTATTTAGTTTCTGCAAAGGCGCCTTGGTAACAGCGGGAGAGTCGCTAAGATAAGAACGGTTTCCTCGGTGAATCTTGGGGCTTTCCATGTGTACCAAAAATATTAGTGCTGACGTTATGGGAAAAGCAGACTGGGATGAGGACAGAACCTCTGGTAATTTCAGGGCTGGTATGAGGGAGGGGATTTGGGTTTGCGGTCAAGACATGGTTATATGCGAGGTACATACAGTGAATCAACGGCTTCGCACACAAAGAACCCAAAATAGGAATGACTTCGACAGTAAGTTGAAGATCAATGCGAAGTATTCTCGCCTGCGCTTTTCCCCTCTGCTTCATCTGTGGGAATTCTACAAAGCTGAACATTTTGCCTTCAGCCAGTCAAATGAACCTAGTGATGGGACACATCACCGTACATGGTAGGTATGTGAAGACAGTTGAGCCTGTCATTAATGCTTGTATAACTTAATTCACTTTGTATAACTAAGAAGGGGTCTTGGTAAGTCCATAGTACTAGCCGATAAATCGATTTATCCCAGCTTCCAGTTATATGTGAAGATATGCAAGTCCCTCCATATGGACCTGTCGACCAATCTCCCTCAAACTTACCGTTTCGTCACTAGCCCACTCACTGCACCCTTTAGGTCATCCTTTTACATGGCAAATTTCTTTGCTAATAATTTCAATCAAGATCATTTTATCGGCAATCTCGAGAGGATTGTTACTACTTTGAAACAAAAGACAGCCAGCCCTGCTCTGGGTAAAATCTGCTCCTGTCTCTTCAGGTCGTCTGATTCGTTTCAATCGTCTCTTTACATTCGATGTCCAACCCGGTGACTACAGACACCTCTGTTGCTATCTATCTTACGTCAAACCTATCTATTTTCCATAGACCTGCCAGGAAAAGGACTCATTTACAGGATTTGTCCTCCCTAAACATCAAGCGATGTGCCCTCCTGAGATGCCCGCCTTATTAATATCCCAAGTTTTGCGTGATTACAGCCAAATACGTTGGGCACCAATAATCACAACAAATCATTTCTATTTCAGCTCTATGATACCTTCAACTGGCGCGGGTCCTCCTCTATACTCATTATCAACCCCCGCTCATCCCCAACCCGAGTCCGTCTCATCAGGCCCGGGAGACAGGCCCTTTAATGCTACAACCCAGCAAAGAAAGCCCAACGTCCACCTCAGAGTCTTTTCCATAATCCCCAAGATACCAAGCAAGACCGCCGCACCGAAATACAATAAAACCAAAGAATACAGGTAATTCCTGGTTCCTTCTCGGGAAAGATGATGCCGGCCTCGACGTGTGTCGATCGGAGCAAAGACGTGCGACACGTCTGGGAGAAACCGTTCACCAAGCTCTAAGGCACACCGCATCCTCAATGCAACAGGTGGTCAAGAGTGAGTTGAAGTTGAAGAAGAAAAAGAATAATGAGGAGGTTAGTTATTTATATTTTAGTGAGTGATGCCATCAGCTCAAAATCCGTCTGCGCGTACGGTGGGCTTTGGGCTGCGTGAAAGACTTGCAAAGGCCAATCTTTTTTAGTGATACCGTCTAATCTACAGCTATGAGCTTATGGGAAGTGAGTGTCTTGAACTGTTCCGATTACTAAACCTGTTTTAACCACCCTTCTTTATCTGCATGGAATACGCCAACCAAGTCGGTCGTGAGGAAAAAAATACTGCCGCGCTGACAGACTTTACAAAACCACTCTCAAGTTTCATATTATCAACAAGCAACCCAAATATCCGTAATCCTTTCGGAGACTCGGACCAGAGCTCTTGGAGCCCGCCAGTTGCTGGAGGGCTCCCCGTATTGGTCCGAATCCACCCATTCCTCTCATGTTGGGAGGCGGTTAGTTCCTACGCGGCGTTCAGAGTATTTCCCAGCCTCGTCGGTGGTTAAGATCAAAAGCCCAGTTCATCCCGTATCCCTCTGCTGACCGTAGTTTACATCCAGATGCTAGAGCGACCCTCCCAACTATGTTGTTGCCCCGGTCAAAAAATGAGCGTTTCTCCTTCAAAAGAAGCTCTGCGCGTCGTTTTCTTGGCTGCTCGATTAGCAAAGACTTGGATCCGTCGCCTCCGGCATGAAAGGTCGAGTTCACGATTCCTTCGTCATCAGCTCGGAAGATCTCGTGTCTGGCACCCGAGTCCAATTCATCGATATTATCTTTTAGAGCTTGCCGAATAACACGATAATTGGTCAAACCAATCTTCATCTATTTCGGATAGCCCTCCGATTTGAACTCAAGCCAGCATCCGAGAGTACCACGCGTCGGGGAACACAACGTGTCGTTGTCCCTGACGGCGGAAATATCTTCTCCCAGTCCAACAAGATAATTATACCCCTTCAAAGTCCTTTTCTCATCCAATCGTCTCATCAATGGCAGATGCTTCCACCGTATTGTACTCGATATGAGACACAAGTTTGTACTGCGGGCATGTGGAGTCGTGATTCACGGAAATATACACCGTGGCGGGGTTTTGATCGTCGTACTATGAGAATCCAAGCCTGAACACCACTATGGTATTCACAAATCCCTTTGTGCTATTGTGTGTCTCCAAGACTTGGAAGAACTTGCCACCCGCTTGGCCACGATAAATACGGTAGGTTGCATCTCACCACACGTGTTTGGGATTTTTTGGCGACACGATGGATACTGACTCATTGAAGAGGTCCTCATCAAGGACCACACCTTCTTCCTCCGCAATGCTCTGGGCAATACGTTTAATCCCACGTAAGATGTTGTTGACCTTCACACATATCGCATTATAATCTGCACTCACCGGGGGCGGTAATGGGGGCGGTGTTGTGACTCAATACTTGAGGTCAGAGATCCAGAACTCTCCCATAACACTGGGATCCGAGAAGGAGGCGGCGGCGGCCGATATCTTGCATTGTCGTATGACATGACGGGGTAATGGCTCCGAAAATCTTCAAAGGTTTGAAGTACACTTGAGGGCGTATGCGTTTCTCCGAAAGAGTTTGAAATTGCCTGGCCCAACGCAGAAATAAAGTTCATCGAGAGCCCAAAAGTTTACCAACTTCATTCCGCACCGCTCACCACTAGCATAACACATCATAGACAAGTACTAGATGATCACATCAATACCTCAAAACTCTTCAAGCCCCATAGATCATGATATCTACCACGGGCAAAAAGAGAGACGAAACGGAATGCCGTAAAGAAAAGAAAAAAGACAAATTACCCCTCCGGGGAGTCGAACCCCGCGCAACGGAATGAGAACCCCCTTGCAGCACGCTGGGTTATGTTGGGGGTGTTTGTTCTCTGGGCGGGAAGGTGCAGAAGCAGATGGAAGTGGATGAAAGATGGGAAGAGGGAGAGAAGGGAGAGGGGGCTGCTGCTTCCAAGTCAAACTGGGGTCATGGCGAACTCGGTGTCACTGAAGCGGTCACGTTCTCAGTTCGGAAATTTTCAACGTGGAAGAGAAACGTTCTTTCCCAACAGAAAAAGAACAAGTTGGGTCTGCATCACTGGGCAAGTACTCAAGAACACGAAACTGCCAAAATAATTTTCACCAATGCCAATGCACACACACTTTCTGTGTCTTGTTACTCACAATGTACTCGATCTCCACAGTATCCCCTTTCCGCCCGCAGTTACACTATCACAGCAGCTGCCACGCTGTGTTGGATGTCGGGCCGCCCAACTTGATGTTCACAGATCTCGGTACGTTCTCGTCTTCTCATAGAGGGGATTCTTCATCTGAGACAAAATGCTTAACTAGTCCTTCTGTAGTGGTTCCATCAACGTCCGGGGATTACATTGCTGCCGGATCAATGCCCGCAAAAGAATATCAAACCGGCCTCGAGACTATCACCCGGAAAGATTCTGAACGGCACGTACCACCAAGTGATGTGGCGGATGCACAAATCCGCTCAACAGATTCCATCATCACAAAAGACTCGATCAAAATCCAGCCACGAAGCCCGTAACACCATCGAGATCAGGGTATGTGACACGAAGAGAAGGATCACCCTTTTCTTGTAGACTCAATAGACGGCGCTATATGCCGAGAACGTAACAGCTGAGCACAGGCAGGCCAAAGTACCCCATTTAAATATACGTACCTGTATAAATGGGGTCGTGAAGTATTGCCTTCTTCCCAGCTCGACACTCACCCACACGAGTCACCATCTTCTCCGGGGATGAAAACTCTCAAAGCAGCAAAAATGCACCTCTTATCTGAGTTCCTACTTTTTCTCATCAGTGGCCGAGCCCTAGCTGCTCCGGCAGCCACTGGATTACCATATTCCAAGACAAAAACACTCCCTATGGGGTGCCATTGCCTGGGAGAGCCAGGTGTGGAATGCCCTGCCGAGCTATACCAGATCCTATGCACTCCCGTGCCGGAAGACCCACTGTTTGTCGATTTAAAGCGCTTTCCAACTTGCTGTTTCGACCCAGGTGACCCATGCGCTCTTGAGGAGGAATGGATATGTCCACCACCACCTCCTCCTCCTCTTCCTCCCAGTCTCAGCGGCGTTAAAGACTCGACCACAGTCAACACTCACCACTCTTTGGAGCTCAAGGGAAGGCCGAGTTGCTGTTACCGCCCAGATAAGCCATGCCCTGATTTGCTTCAGGGTTTATGCAACTTTCCTCTCCCAATTGGCGACAGTGAGATGTCTTCAAAACAGCACAAACCACGTAGCGACAAAATCATTCCCAACAAAGAGTCTTGCACGCCTTGTCGCTTCTATCACTATCTCTTCAGCAAAAAAGACTGCGGCTGTAATAGTCCCAACGATGAGTCTCGCGGCCAAGTCCAACTTGAGCCTCGGCAAGAAGCACCAACAGCAACCGTCACCATCGTTCGCCCGGTGGATACAACTCTAGCCACAACAACAATAACGCTCACCGTTCCCTCAGTGGTATCGATAGCCCCCTCAGCAATAATCGCCGTCCCCTTGACCGTAACCGTCCCCACGGTCGTTCTGGTGTCCCCAACCGCAACCCCTATTCCCATTGGCAACTTCACCGTCTCTGCCGGAAACTTCACCGTCTTCCTGAACGCTACAGCTCCATCAGCAAGCGCCGTATTTACCATCCCACCGTCTCAAGCACCACCCGTCACCGATATCACACTCCCAACCCTCAGTGCTACCCCCATCATCCTAACCACCATCGCTCCCGCGCCACCGGCACCCATCGTTCTCTCCACCATTACAGTCACTCCGGAGATGTTAACACCGGGCGCCCTCACAACCATCCCTTTCGTACCCCCTGTCTCAACCGTAACTGCCCCCGCCCCGGCAGGTTCAGGCTCCTTCTCAACTATCACACTCCCTTCAATCCCAGCCACGACAATCACAATCTCCTTGCCCACGGCACAAACAGTCACGGTCGGTCAGGGATGGACCATAAATCCTGCTCTTAGCACAGCAGTCATCACTCTTTCTACATCAACAATCACTCTCCCCACCGTCACAATAACCCTGAACACGGCCGCTCCGCCACCTTCTTCAGCGAACCCAGTTACCATCACATGGTCCCCTATTCTCCCTACCTTCCCGGTCCCAGCCACCGTTACCATAACACCCTCCATAATCCCACTCGCTGGCTCGACTGTCACACTTATACCCGCCATTCCATCTACTTCCACAGCACCAATTCAAGCGCCGCCTTTAGCTTCGGTCCCCTTTGGTTCCATATCTCCGGTTTGGACCCCTCCTTCGCCGACAGTGGTACCTGTAGGAGCTGGTCGAACGGTTACGCTGCTGGAGACGTTATCGGGTCAGACTGTTACAAGTCTGGTTGTGATTCCTGATGGGACCCAAACCGGTGGTGCCGCAACGGAGGATGTGAGTCCCTGGTGGAGTCCCACGGGGACCGAGGCGTGGTGGACGACGATGACGGTAACGAGCACGATAAGTTTCCCGGTGCCGAGCGTCAGTACCCCGCCTGTTGTTCAGGGGATCGTTACTACTGTTACTGTTGGTATGTATTCTTCTCTTTTTGTGAAAGGTGGTAACATGTATAATGCTAATGGCTGGATGACGTAGATGCCCTTCAGGGATGGACGGAGACGGTGTATGTCACGGTGACGGGGTTGCAAGTTGATGTTGGGCCTACGCAGGTGAGTTATACACACACAAACCTGATGAATAGGAAAAGAAAGAAAAAGGGGGGGGAAGATGCTGATGTGCAACACTGGAACAGACTTTTACTGCTGATAGCCCGGCGAGCGTGGTGACTGTCTATCAGGGCGCCAGTACCTTGACGGTAGGTTGAGAATGAAAAAAAAACAAAAGGGGCTCCGGGAACGAGGAAGGAGAAAGAAAGGCGAGGAGGAGGAGGACGAGGAGCTAGAAAGTGGAACAGGAGGAGGGGAACGCCTTTTTTTTTTTTTTTTTTTAATCTACTAGAAGAAAAGTTTGAGGGCTTAGATATTGGACACCGATACGGAAAGGGAAAAGAAATGCGATGAAAAAAAAAATGCACCATGTGAAAGTTGATTTTAGTGAGGAGGATAGCTGCGTTTATTCTCGAAAGATATTTTAACGTTACTGTTTTGGTGTTTTGGTGTTTTGTTGTTATGTGATGCGATGTGATGTGGATTGATGGTTGAGGGCCGACCACCAGTGATTAGACGCCATCGTAAAGCCTTGATGACATTTTCTTGAGCTACTGTAGGTAGTAGGTATTCAATGATTACAAGATTTG
This sequence comes from Cladorrhinum sp. PSN332, assembly GCA_033297175.1. Taxonomy (NCBI): domain Eukaryota; kingdom Fungi; phylum Ascomycota; class Sordariomycetes; order Sordariales; family Podosporaceae; genus Cladorrhinum; species Cladorrhinum sp. PSN332. The sequence goes on from MU858873.1 coordinate 19,384, forward strand.
ATGGATGATTATTTTCTTCCAGGGTTGGTCTGGCGTTACTGCTGAAAGTGTGTCAACTCTCCCTCTCTCACATTTTTTTTTTCTTTTTTTGGAATGTCGGGTAATTGTCAGTTAGTTGTAACTGAGATAAATGGAGGTTAACGTGCTTAGGCGGCCAGATAGGTAGATATAACACTTGCCATCGGAGGTGGCCCAACTTCGCTTCAAGGTAATATCACTGGAAGGAAACGTGAAAGAAGGAGAAGAAGTCCTTTTTTTTTTTACCTACATATCCTCCGTTCTGATTTATTTTACTTTGCTGTTTCTGCTCGTGTTCTTATTCCCAAGTTGGCATTCTAGATTTGGTCACGAATGTCACCTCGGAAAGATTTCGGATAGTTGTTGTTGTTGTTGTCGTCGATGAATGGCGGAAATGATCCCGGCCAGGCCAACGACTGCCCGCGCACATGTTTTTTTTTTTTTTTTTTAAGAAAACAAAAGTGCCTTTTTCTTGATCCCTTACTCGATACGCACAACAGAGTTTGATTGCATTTGATTGATTGATTCATTCATTCATCAAACTGTAATTCTTGACGTAGGGTAAGGTGAGGTAAGGTATGGAGGGTCTCATTCGCCCGATGCCGATTCGCTCTTCTCCGGTTCAAGGTTTGGGACTGTGTGTCAATCTCACCGACTCGGTCCAACCTTTTTGTCTGTTTGTCTGTTGGCTGGGAGGTCCCTCCCCCCCCCCCCCCCGGGGGCCCCGGGCCCCCGGTATCTTTTGAAACTGCCCTATTACATGTTAAATCCGGCGCTTAAGGCGTTTACTTCGCGTGGGAACCCAGAAAAGGGATACATTTTAGGCCGTGACACTTCTCACACCTCGTTTTTGCTTGTTGGCTCGGTGGCTCGCTGTTCGGGAATAACAGCGCGGATGGGTGTTCAGGGGAACAAAAAGCGGCTTCAAGATTCGAGCAAAGCGGGTCATATGTAGTCATTATTCAAGTGTTAGGCTAGATGCTTTGAATCAAAGGGCAAAATTCGTTTGATGTTTCATTTTGAAATTAGAAATATTCTGGACGTGCACGCCGGCCGGCCGCCACCCGCCCGGTGAACACCGACTGATGGTAAGGTGTCTCGACCTGCTCATTTGGGCTACAATATTCTAAGTTTTTGCCCTTCTATGCGATCTTTCAATGTTTTCCGTGACTTTGAATGTGGATTTCTTTCGGGTTTTTTTGGTGGTTTGAAAATTGAGATGAGATTGAAGTGGGTCGGGGAAAATCAAACTACGATGGGTGAATGCACACAACAAACACAAATGACCCTTCTCACCAAGATTAGCTTGCTTGCTTGCGTGAATCTTAATTCCCAAAGAAACATAGTTGCTTGCCTAAAGGCATCAACATCATCATATCAAGCATCGCGGCTACCGACAATGCCGATGTGCCAAGTTCTGCCTTTTCGTCGCCGAAAGGCTCATGAAAAGATTGACAATCTACTCTCTCTCTCTCTCTCTCTCAAAGAAAAAAAAAAAAAAAAAAAAAACTCGCTCACAATTTAATTCTGTCTGCTTCTTCTGCCTACACTAGAGAACCCGACAGTCTGGAACGGCGCTTATAGTATCCAGATTCAGCCCCCCTCCCCCAATAAAGAAGTCTGATTCTTACTCGTCAATTTTATTAAAACGGGCCCGGTTGATGCTTCTGGGAATGGCGGTGTATACTAATCCGCATTTACCGACCTCGACGATCATGAGATGCTCAGGTAGGCAGGAAGGTAGGTTCCGTTTGAAGAAAGGGCAGGCAAAGAAGAAGAAAAAAATGGGAACTCCGCGAAGCCGCGAGAAATGCCCGGTCCCCGCATATGCGGCCATCTCACATCCACCAGTTTCTGATACTACCCCCCTAAACCCGCCCAGAAAAACCTTGTCTGTTGCCCTACCGACTTGCTGCGCCGCAGGCACACCACCGCCCTTGATGGGATTGGTCCACCTTTCCAAAAAGTAGCAGACGCCGCTCGACACCCTTTCTCCTACCCATCTGATGTTGGGCAACCATGTTTGCCGACAGGTGGGTGATTTTTTTGCTTCCGGAATTTCATTTCCCGGGGGGGAGGGCATGAATCCAGAAAAGATGACGGAGTGGAAGCAAAAGGACACTCTGTGCCGTAGACTGCGACGCCCACGGTCCCGAGGGTTATTCTCCACCTCTCGGTGTGAAGCAGTTTCCATGAGGAGGGGGAAATGGCAGCATCATTGCAACATTTTTTCTTCTTGGGTCCACAATAGTGCGCCCCGGAATTTCGGGATCCCGACAGCAGGGCCTAAAGCATGCAGTGATAAGACATGAGAAAAGGAAAGAAGGAAAGCACGCACAACTCTCACGCGAATTGAGGGAGATGGCCGGTTTTTTTCAACTAAAAGAGAATTATGATTGGTTACCGACTGCTCGGGACGCCAAGAGCCAAGCATCATGTTGGCTGTGTGAGAAGCTTCCTGATTGGTGTTTTCTTAACTAGCTCCTGCGGTTGGAGTGGAGAACTGTGACATTTGTCAAGGGACACGGGGGAGAGCCCTGCGTTGCTATCTTCCCCTCTCGATCAGATCAAAGCCCAACTTTGCCTCAGCCCTCTTTTCCCCTCCCTCTCTCTCCCTCCTGGCTGTGCATGCATCTTAATGAAGAGAATATGCATCGGTGGGACGGTTGTTTAAGTAGTTTGATCCCATCAAGAGTCATCCGGCATCTGCGTTTGGTTGACGTTGTCAACCTCCTCCACCAGACTGGACATCCACAGCGCGTTGAGCTACCACCGGCATGTCACCCGGAAAAGTAGCTAGATAGACTAGCAAGGGAATGAATGACCTGGTAACGCCCGCACCCTGCCACACTCTGGGCGGTAGGGCAAACAGCGTTTCCCTGTTGCAATGGCGAATCATGTCGGGGTCATTGACTTGAGAATTGATCGAGTGGAAATTTCACGTCTTTGCTTTTTTCCCCGGGTGTGCGCCCAGAAGAGATGGTGCTCCACCGTGTCCCGCATTCGATTCTTTCCTGCAGACCTGAACCTGCAAGTCTCACGGGTGCTCTCCAATCAAGAGGTGGGCGTGTGTCTAGGGCCGGGAGCGAGCCACGTCCCCGGACGGGCCCTGGGCGCGCTGTTCCATTCTGAGAGAATCACACCCTGGCGCACCCTGGCGCATCATGGGGGAAAATGGGGGAATGCACTGTACCCACCCAAGAGACTCTCAAGTACCAGTGACCAGACCATGTCCATCATCGTCAGAGGCACACACTGCGGCTCTTCACAGTTCCATCCCCATCGCGGCCGCCACCTCACTCTCCCTCCTCGACCAACATACCCTCCCCTTCCAGACCACCGGCGCCACACCGAGAGTCGAGACCCGACACAGTGGTTTTCCATCTCCTAGTAGCATAAAAAGAAGAACCAGTGCCCCTTTTTTTCCCTCAAAGCAGGACCAACAGCCCGTAATTATCTCCCTCGCCAACTCTTCTTTACATTCCATCCACCCAGAAAAATGACCGAGGTAAACGCCTATCCCCAACCCCATCTTTTCGAAGATCATCTCGACCGTATTCTGGCGCCTACGCCAGAGACACGAGCCGCCTTTCTGTCGCCCTCGTCTGAATTTTTTCGCGATATGTCTTTCGACCCGGCAAACTACTACTCCTCCCCAGCACCGGCAAAGCAGCCTCTCCAGCAAGCTCGCTCGGCATCTGTGTCGTCTGCGTGTTCCTCATCAGCAGCATCACATCGGAGCCCCCGGAGCAGCCACCACGGCGCACTCTCGAGGACTCTCTCCCCAGCATCCGGCATCTCAGAGCCTGGGACCGCAGCTACGGCCATGACCACCGGGAGCGGCTATCAACAACACTCGTACGCTCCCCAGACGTCGTTGATGCCGAGCCCGTCACAGTACTTCTCAGCACCGATTCCGCCTCCGGTGCCTCTTTATTCGCCTCTTCCAAATCTAAGACATTACACCCCATCCACCTCCTACGGATACACCTTGGGATCCATCCCTTCCCACCCGTCCCCTTTATCCATGCAAAGCTTCCCTTCTCTTGACTATCCATCGTTTGCTCCATCGCCCTACTCCTCGGCAGCCGCACTCCAATCATACCACCCACCGCACTTGCTCCAGCAATACCCAAACTCTGTGAGGGCAAGACCGGAGCCCCCAAGAGAGTCAATGTTCCTGAAGGGTCTGCAGAAGCTTCCGTCGCATGTGATTGAAAGAATTCACAGTTCTTTCACATACCTCGAGTGCTGGAAGGTTTACGCCGTCTGCCGCTGGTTCAACGACAGATTCCATCCCTACAACCTCCCCGACGACGACAAGATCGCCGGTGTGCGATATGCTGAGCAGTACTACCGACGCTACTTCCCCGGTCGTGCCACGTCGATCTCAGCCGACGGCCGAACAAGGGAGTACGACTCGAAGCATCCGGGCTGCTTCGGGTGCTACCATTGCTTCAGAATCCGAGGTCCCGAGCACTTCGAGCTCTTCAAGTGGAATAATCAGCGCGAAGACGAGCAAGACACTTCTGATGCGGAACCATCATCCACGCCGAAGCAATCCCAACTCACCTTGCCACCACCCCCCAACGGACTATCCTCTTCTTCGCGAAACCCGCACTACGATCCAACACTCACGCGGTCGAATATGGCGGCGGCAGCGAACAAGAACCGTCGTGCGAGTCGGGCTGGTAGCGCGGGGACTACTTGCTCTTCCTCTACTACCACCACCACTGCCACCACCACTGCCACCACCACTACCAACACCAACACCAACAAGAACACCAGCAACACCTCACAACATGGGGGAAGCATGCCGTCTACCGATTCGCCTCGCATCAAGGAGACTTGGGGCATCCGTCGCTTCTGCATCCAATGCGGCATCGCGAAACGGTATTATCACCCCGGAGATCTGATCGAGCTCTGCAAACCTAAAGAGGCCGTCTGGGTGTGCCAGTGCTGGAAGATACACAAGAGGCCGGCGGAAATCAAGTGCCTCGACTGCGACTCGTTCATTCCGTTGTCGACGCCCAACAGGAGAAGGGGATAAAAGAAGAAAAAAATCAAACCAAATCAAATCAAATCAAATCAAATCAAATCAAATCAAATCAAATCAAATCAAACAAACACACACTGCGATTTGAGGTTGAAATAATCGGCGATAATTTGTCGTGTGGTAGGCATGATGTTTTTGTATAAAGGTATGTTGTCGTCCGTCCCCTTTATATATGTGTCAACTTTGAAAGATATATCCTAACACACGCCATCTTACTAGTTTAAGTCAAATTGTGTTTCACACAAGTCAAAAACGCCGTCATCTTTCGAGAAAAAAAGATTGATGGCGTATGACGCTGCTGCATGGAACTTGTGTGTTTAAGGTTGAGGGGGGGCCGAATCGTCCGCTTACACTTACACTTACACACCGCCTCCGAGCGGGAGTGGGCCCGTGTTTTTGGCTTTCCCTTTTTGCATTCTTCCTTTTTTTTCTTTGTATGACATGAGCATAGCGCGGGAAAGGATCTTTTTTTAGGCTTGAATAAGCCGGAGGCGGAGACGGACGGAGGCCCGGGGGGGGGGGGGGAGGTTAAGTTACACAATGTGTGCATACATATATCTATAAGGGACGAACTATACTATACTATGTGGGGGTTATTTTCTTTTTTTCGGTTCAAGGTTATTTAAACTTGAATATGCAAACTTTAGAAAACAATGATATCTCCCGCTTTTCTTGCTTCCAAAACAAAAAAAAAAAAAAAAAAAAAAAAAAACACGACAAATTGGGAAACTTTCAAACTTTTTCATAGGGGGCTTGCTTTCCTTGCAGGAACAGGTAACTTTCTGGAAATTGAATTGAATTGAATTGGGGTTTTTGTTTTTCATGTGTGTTCACGATAATGTTCTACTTACTGGTGGAGATTTCATTGTTCAGAATATGGCTTTGGTTTATAATGATCAATCAATTGTTTCTTCTGTTTTTTTTGGTTCTTGTTCGCCGCTGTATTACCAGCTCCGCCAGAATGACATGTATCTGGTTTGGCATGCAATATGTATAATGGATCATAGAGTGAAGGTCTCCATACTGTTCTGGTAAGTTTCTGTGTGTGGGTGGGAAGCGCGCTGGTCTGACAGAGCAGTCTGACGCGACCAACAAACGCCCTTCTCACCTTCTTGCTTACATAGGCACCACCCCCAAACTTGAAGCAAATGCCGAAATCAGTGCTAACTAGGAAAGCGACTCGCAGAGCCTCAACTCTTGTCCTGCCCCAGAAACAGTGGAGAAATTCCGAAAAATCCAAAAAAGCATAAAAAGACAAAATGCCTCAGTTACAATGGGGGTTGTCACGTATGATCGTATGTTCTGTTGGTTCCATCCATCCATTCACTTGTTGACCCTTGCCTATCAGCGCGGCTGGGGAAAGTGTTGGTTCCCCTTCCCTTCTCTTCACTCTGCCTTGGATTGATTGATTTGCCGCAAGCGAACCCTGAATCTGCAAGCCAGGTGAGTTGGTTCTGTTGTCTGTGGGTTGTGCCGTGGCGTGTGTTTGTGCGTGTGTCGGCCTGCTCCGTCATCCGTAAACACGGCCAACAAGCACAAGAAGAGACACCGAGACAGAGAGAACCAACCGCGCGCCAAGAATTGTCTGAACTCTGAAAGGGGGCAAGTCCGGACCCGACAGTGTGGTAAAGTGGGTAATCAAAAATAAATTTTCAATTTTTCATTCCAGTATGCGTTGCAGTCGCGTGTTTTAGGAGGAGAGCAAACAATGCAACAGAGAGAGAGGAGAGGAGAGGGGAAAGAGAGAGAAAGGTGAGAAGTCACACCTACGCCGTCCAGATCTGATACCTTCGGTGTTGTATGGCGGGCGTTGGATATTGCCGACAAAGAGTAATGCCGTTGTACTCGTGATGGTGTTTTTCTGTCGATGGAAAGTGGGCAATCGGTACGCTGTCCGCCTCATCAGGCAGAAATGCAGACAGTTGAAAAGTCCGAGGGTGTGTTTTCTTTTTCCTCTTCTCTTCCTCATCGTGCTCATCAGCGCGTTTCCCTGTCCTCTTGGCTTGTGGGAGACTCAAAGCTTGGCTGACATGGGTCAGGATGAGAAGTTAGGGCAGGCCTGGTTGGTGTCTTAGGTTCAGAGTAAGAGGCCACAGGCTGCATGCAGCCATCTTGAGAGGGATTGGACGATGACAGATGCTTAACGTTCCGCTCCGGTCACTTGTTTTGGGCCGTGTGCCAGAGCTTTGCTCGCGAGCGGGGGCGCCACCTCAGCAGGGGTGGTCGTAACAACGAGGGGGTGAGCTGGTTGTTATCGGTTTTCGAACGGGAGGTTCCTGCTGATCCCGTCTCAGTGCTTATTCGTCCATCGACATTTTTGGTGGTTGAGGCGACTGGTGTGCGGGAGGAACCTGGGGCTGACAGGTTGGCCGATGGCCGTTGAGGCACGGCATTTGGTGCGATCGGGATGTGTCTGAAAACCGGGGGTGAAGGTTGACGCTAAAGACGATCAGTCCCTGATTCGCTTCCCCACGCACAAAGGGTACTTACAAACAACTGCCAGGAAACCCGCTTGAGTCTCCGAGATTTGTCATCTGATCTTAAGCCTACCACAGTATCTCCCCGACAGACACACAACGCGTTGACGGAATATTTTGGCGCTAGAGACCAACAGAGAAACTAGCAGGTCACCTCGGCGACCGAACCAGACTGCTGGGACAGAGATTCAGTGCTTATTGGCTGCGATAGCCAAAGATCCGATCCGTCATATTATCATGCACTGACAGTCTGACAAGCCCCCAAACACCTCAACACGCATGGCTCTTTCTAGAGCGCAAGAATTCGTGACGAAATGGTTGCGGCGCAGGATTTATTTGACAGTGATGACCAAGGACTGAGACTTTATGGCTTGCCATGCAATGACGGGTAAAAGGTGGTTGAAAGCTCGAATGGAGACTCGGAAGATGTGACTCCCAGTTCTCTTGGAACTCGGTGGCGCTTATGTTCACGCCACCGTTACGGCCGAGCAATGTCGAACGAGAATCGAGGGAGGGCTAGATCTAGATTCCGTTAGGCGTTCCCACTGAGCGAAACACCTGCCCCATCTGCTCACGCGCAGGCGATACGTGGCCGGTGGGCGCTGGTTGGTGATGCCTTGGGTTGGGGGTCAGAGCAGGACCGAGATCCTGGTGTGGGGTTCCAGCCACCTCTGATAACATAATTTTTCTTGCCTGCGGGTCAGAGCTCAGAGACCCGCTTGAAGAGATACTGTTGTGTGGTGGGTGTCGACTATCACTCCCCTTCCATGAATTAGGGATGGCGTCTGTCCTGGTGTCTGCCTACTCTCTAGCAGAGGATCAGGGATCTTCTCTTGTCTCGGTGGGGACCGGAGGCGATGAGTATAGCTTAGATTTGAGTCACTGAAATTCAAACCCACTGCTGAGAGAAGTTGGGCGAGGTACTAGATATCCGATACTGGACTTTGTTCGGGTGGATGCTGGCAGGAGATTACAGCGAATGCTCTCTGATGATGGAACTGCTTGATACAGCCGAAAGGATTGGCGCTTCCTTCGCTTTGGCAGGGAGAAATGTGATGTTGCAGGTTTCTGGCCCAAGCTCTCCGCTCTTTCCTTGTCTCACCCCACGGGACAGCATGGCCTGGCCCGTCGTGTGGTGCCTTCCCCTTGAGCATTTCTCGAGCAAGCCGGACAAGGACGCAATTTCTGAGATCCACTCTGACGATATGTGCAATCAAGCAACGTCCTGCCAATCTTTAACATCAAACATGCCTGAACGGCGCCCAGGGGCCGCCGCGCCTTTGTGATAACATTTTGCCAGACGAATCAAAATGAATCCATTGAGGATTCTTCGGCGGCTAAGGGGAGCGAGCATTGAGGGTGTGTAAGATCTCACGATGACCTGTCATCTTTGTGCTACCTCTACTACATACATGACTAAAGAGCTATGCAGGACACCTATCTCGGCGGCTAGCTGACCAGGGGATGCGGGAAGGCGGCTTAACAGCCATCGTCGACCTAGCCGCGGACAGTGGCGGCGGAAAGAGAGAGGAGCCAGTAGCAACGAGACACTTTTCCAGCCGCCGTACAGGTTTGATAGTACAGCACACTGTTTACAACTTGTATTCTTGGATCTTGGGCGTTGCTGTCGTAGCTGGAGCAATTGCGAATAGTATCGTTCCAGCTCCAGCGCCTGAATTTGAAGCGGCCGTCACCAGCCTCCCCAAAACTCCCACAGAGAAATTCACGGTCGAGCTATCTGTATCCTTGCTCACTCTACATCACCCAGTCTTCCTCAGCAGGCATGCGAAGGGGGTATGAACTCAATGTGCTACACCCCCTTGCCATCCACCCCCGACCCTAAAGACCACTCATTCCACAGCAGATATCACCAAAGGGTATGATTGCGTTGTAGCAACTCTGCACAGGGGTTGAACGCTCGAGATGTGCAAGACAAGTCTCGACGACCCTCGAGGTACTTCACACCATCCCCCACAGCTCGGCACTGGCTGGCCAACGGCAGCGCGCATCAATAAGCCCGGGCAGTGGGCACGCCGTGCACACCACCACCATCATTGAGAGAATATCCGACAAATCAGACAAGTCAGTTTTTCAATCTTCATCCACACCACCCTCGCCAAGCGGGAGAGAAAGGTGTGGCAGGGGACAAGTCTCCCGTGTCTCACGATTCACGACTGGTGCCTCCTCATTCAAATATGATTTGCAACCAGAGAACCAACCTTTCTAGCACCCCAGTCTCCAAGGTTCTGGCCCAAGAGTCATTTGCCTTCATGCAACTCATGAGGAGCCTACCTAAGTAGTAATACATGCCACTGCAGATATTCTTGCTCTGACAGACTACTGTGGAAAATAAAACCCTCAAGAGTGAACACAATTCTGGATATTAATTACTAATTTTCATTAGTTATCGTTGTTTCTGCGCAAATGACATAATGCACAACCAGACAGACAGAATGAGACTGTATGCCTTCACAGTTCACATAGAACGTCGTCCTTCATAGACCCAATTCAAAAATCTCTTCATTGACTACTCGACCACTCGTGACTATTGCTTTTCACACCCGACTTTTCTCCGTTGCCTTTGCGTTGCCCAGTCAAAGCCTACCCATGTACCTACATAAAAGTCATGATCAAAAAGTATGGCCACACACCCCATTTTACACCAAAAGTCATCACATACACCCACGTACAAAGCACCACCCACAACCACAGAAAAATGAATAAAAATGCTATTGGACTAAACGATATAATGTCTAAAAATCGTCGTTTTTTACCTTTTATTTTTACTGGGGTTTTGTGGTTGAGAAGGAGCTTGAATACGGGCCAGCAATAGGCCCATGTATTTCACGCCCAAAATCCATAAATTGAGCGTGGCCATACGTTTTTCGACTGTAACTAAACCACACCATGAATGGTCCGTGCGGCTGTTTACTTTTTCACCCCCCCTTTCTTGGATAAAATCGCCAAGCAACCAACCAACCCCCAAACAAAACTTCTTCACCATCCTCATATAAAATGTTCAATTGCACATCACACATCACTGGGAAATCTGTAAAAATCCCGCACACACACACACACACACACACACACACACACACACAGACAGACAGTAAACAAGCAATGAAGGATGTGGTGACATATTATGTATCGTTGGTATTATCTAGGAAGGGGGAAATCCCATCCCACAGCACATCACATCACATCACAGCGCGTGGAGGTTTTTTTTTTTTTTTTTTTTTTTTTTTGGTGGCCGGCCCCCGTACATACACCTTGATGCGATGATGGGGTAATTATGTACATAGATAGGCACAAGGGACACACAACAAAATCCCTCAAGCTCGCCCATCACTTAGAACTGTACTATACTGTACTTTTGTTTTTGTTGGCACTTTTCTGAACTCCGTTTAAGGCCCTTCTGTCGTATATAGTGCAGTCCAGAACCCACCCAACATTCTGGCAATAACTCCGTGACCGCATCTACTACGAAGCAAGCCGCCCACGATCCACAAAAAATACCCAACTACTACTTTTGAGCTAATTCAAGAGGTGTGTGGCTTTGCATAACAAGATTTGGGCTGCCTCTCTCTGTTATGATCTTAGTGGGAAATGTCATAGCCCACTTATCACCATCAACCGCATCAACTACATCAACCACGGCATCACCCCCCCAAAATAATTCAATAATGATGATAATGATGTTCCATTCTGATAGTTCTACCATCATGCTACTTCTCCCTCTCCCCCCTTCGCCTTTCCGCCACCCCATCTCTATCTCTATCTCTATCCCCAACATACTCACCCTCATCAACAGCCCTGAAACCCCATCTAACCTTTTCTTTCCCATCTTCCTCCCTCCCCTCCAAATCTCTAAACATCGCCACCCTCACGCCCGCAACTCTCTCCTCCAACCCGCCCGGAATCTCCATTCCGCCCTGTCCCTTGGCATATATCCCCTCGTCAACCGCACAAAACAACAGCGGCAACACCCCACCCTTCCACCCACAAATCATGTCCCTCGAACAGGCAATAATCGTATGCACCAAAAAGTACAAACTCAACGAAATCATGAACCCGGGATAAACCATCCACATCTAGTGAACCTTCACCACGGGAGTCAGCTGCGTTGCTGAGCCGTCATAGCTCTTTGTTGACGAAGATGAGACGGAACCATGCAACCGAAACTCGTTGGTCAAACTCGAAGCAAACGTCTCAATCCACCGACTCGAATCCCACGATGTCGCGTTCGACATTGCCTCAACCCAGTCCGAGGAGGAGTCAATGGCGTTGAGCGTCGTCATGACGGTCCCCTCCGTGATGGAAGTCATGAAACTGCGCAAGGCAAGCATTGCCTCGTGTGTGACGGCATACCGAGTTGTATTGTCAGTATTCAAGGAAGTAGGAATATTGACAAAGACGTGTTCCCCGCCGTGGGCAGAGTTGGTGAGCGCCAGAGAGATGGTGGAGTGGTTTCCGACAATGGTGTTGTTTTGGATACCGTTGTTGACACTTATACGATGGGCTTGAACGCAAAACCAGAGAGCGCACTCTGTCCCTGAGGCCATTGTGCCCTCGTCAGTGGATTGAGTGATGGAGATCAAGTCAAAGACAGAAAAGTAGGCGCGGGATGTCGAGTTGATTGGGTGGAGAGTGCCATTTGAAGATGAAACTCTGAAGGCGTCGCGTTCTGCCGAGTCCATTGGATTCATGATCGAGGTTCCCGACGCCGTGGAGTAGGTACACATACGCGCAGTCTCGTTGCAAGTTTTGTCCGTAGGTACCGTGACGCACTCACCACAGGCGCCCAGTGTAGGTATGATAGGCCAGGTGCAATTCGCCGTCTCGCAGGATACAGCAATGTTCGGTATCTCCGTCGAGATGATTCCACTGTACACCGCAGCCTTTGTCGAAAGGGCGGGAAGAATATCTGCCTGCGGTTAGCCACCCACTGTTGCTCACCACCGCCACCGTCACGAAACAAACTCACCCCCCATAAGCCCCTGCCTTATATATGTTCCCCAAACCTCAGACCTGGCCGGCGCCCGCGCAGCCGTCTCATTGTCAAACTTCCTCTGCTGCTGCTCAAACGTAACCATCTCCTGACTAAAAGTCTCAAACCCGCGCCCCAACACAATAATCATGGCGCCCACACATCCCAAATGTCGACCCCTCAACCTCCAAAGCAACTCCAAACTACCCGACATCCCCCTGCTCGCCGCATCAAACATGCTGAAGTCCCCCAGTCTAGGAACTTCTCTCCCCTTCCTCCGCATCTGCGCCCGCTCGCTTACCCAAATCCAAGCACCCTGACTCACCGCGCTGCCAACGTACGCATCCATGCACCCCCTCATGAAAGTCACCAACGCAACAACAGCAGTCTCAAACGAAAACCCGCCCGTCCACCCAAACGAAAGCGGCAGAACCGCCCCGTCGTAGTTCTTCAGGAAAAGAGCGAGACCGATAAACGAAAGAACAGACAGCAAAGCGTACCAAAATTCTTCGTGCCACTAGGCCGACGAAGAAAAGTACCGGCCCCTGAACCGCCGCTCCAGACTTTCCAGCTCGTCAAGAGTGAAATCACCTCCGTCCAACCTCACATCCTCGAAGCCTACATCATGGCGATTCTGCTCCTGAGTGGGCGTGGCGGCATTATACCGGGACTGTACCAATCGCTGGGTATAGGTGCTCGCATCGTCGTCAGGTGCGATCTCGCTCGGGGCTGAAGGTGGCTCTGCCCTATGCGACCAGGCACCAGAGGAGGAAGTCTCTCGCTGCAGTCGACGGGATTTAGATTTAGATTTAGATTTGGACGGAGCGGATCTAACTGCTCGAAGGTTGTTGTTGGGATGCGGGCCGGGCTGACTGGGAGGATGGTTCAAGGTAGACCAAGGGTTCCGTTCGGGGTGGTCGATAGTTCGTGGGGAAAGGTTGTCAGGGGTTGGGTTGTCCATTTGCCGCTGCGTTGATTGAGAGGACGAGAGGTAGTAGATGAGGGGGAAGAGAGAAAATTTGAAGATGAAGATGGAGGTATGTATATTTGTTACCTTAGGAAGTAAGGATGCCGCAGCGTGATGGACTCATTTGAGGTGATGGAACCCGACAGAATGGATGCAAGTGGGAGAATGAAGATGGAAGAAGAGCATGTGCAAGTCGTCATTGGGATCGCACAGGTGGAAGGAGTGGATGACTTGGCGCTTGAGAAGGTGCGAGCGATTACGGTTGCTGGGCAATGGAGGAGGCTGGCCAGGGTCGATGTCAACAGCCAGCTGGCGGCGACCCATACCCTCGAACTTATACACGTCTAGGTTCAAAAGTCTAGGTAATTATCATAAAATAAATGCATTGTTTTCTGCTAGCTCATCGCTGTCTATATTGACCACAACACAACCCCATCTTCTCAAACCACCATTTTAATCAAGGTTGCGGCTTCATATACCAATGGCAATTAAGGCCAGGTTTAAAAGTGCCGGCATCAACTCCGCAATCCTCCCATCACATGCAGCAACCACAATGGCTCTCATGACTTCGACATTTTGCCTGCCCATACCGCCCAGGAGGTTCTCGTGCCCTAGCCCATTCTGGATCGTCATCGAAGCCCTCGACAGCGCCATAATCCTTTCGGCAAACGACCTAAGCACCACCCGCCCCATCACATTATTAGGTCCCTCCCAGCGCCACCCCCGAACATAACCCGAGCCGCGGGCATCTTGATCTTCCGAGTCATCGTCTTCTTCCCATTCTTCGATTGCCTCTCCTTCCTCCTCCTGATCCTCCACATCAGATCCTACCCCACGCATCCAGGGCCACCCATCAAACAGCCCTTCGAGACGCAACGACCCCTGAGTAAACAACCTGTCATCAAACAACCTGTCGTAAGCCCATTTCAACCACCCCCTATCGTCACCATGATCTTTTTCTTTTCCTCTCCGTCCCAGTCCACCACGAATCCTCATGGGCCTAAACCTCATGGGCCTAAACCTCATGGGCCTAAACCTCGGGTGTCCTAATCTTGGATTCCTTAATGGGTGATGTTCCCGGCCCAGAAGCTTCTAGTGATTGGGGATGCAAAAGTCGATCCAAGTACCAAGATAGTCTAGCCTGCTACCCGAGGCCTCCTCGTCCTTGTAAATTCGCTCAAACTCTACATAGTTAAGCCTCCCCCATCCTCCACGCTCTTTTGCCTCCTTCTCTGCCAAATCAAGCTTCTTCCATCGAGTTAGCCTCTCAAGCGGTATGGGCTGGGCAGTAGAGGGCACAGGTTGAGGTGGAGCGGTGGTTGAAGACGAGAATATTGCTGCTGCTGATGATGATGATGTCGTAGATACGTTGTCAGTCGGCTGTTTAGAATTAGTATTTTCCTCCTCTGTTATGACCTCAGGTTCCGAGTTTGGTCTGAATTGCGGCATAGTTGGGTCGCGATGTCCATGGGCTGATGATGGGGCTTCAAGGAGAACAGCCCCCGAAATTGGTGATTCAAGTTCTTGACTGGTTTGTGATTCGGTTGCTTCAGAGGTTTCCTTCTGCTCATTGGTCGTCTCTCCTTGATGAGAGGCCCCTTCGGTCTGTGTCCCAGCCTCTACTGAATATCCCGTGACGGCAAGGAGCTCTTCCAAAGATTTGTCCTGGGGAGGCTTGGGCTGCCCATCAGAGTCCATGTTGTTTTTGCCCATATCCTCGGGATCGATAGTCTCAAAGGATGACCTGTACTTTTCGCGCAGCTCCTTTGTCTCAGCTGCTTGGACGGCCAAGTCTTCCTTCGCCTTGAAGAGAGTGTCAAGAATTTCATTGAAAGCTTGCTGAATCACTTGGTAGAAAATTTCCTTGCCCGCGTCTCTTTCGGCATCAGGAATCTCCATGCCACCCCATCTCTCAGGAATGCTTCTAGAAGAAGTAGAGGGGTTGGACCGGACATCGTAATCATCGTCATCATCCGCGAACCTGACCTTTGAGGAGGAACGTGATCGAGATAGAATGGGGTGCTGCGGTGCCTTGGAGTTTCCAATGGAGACGTCCACCTGGGCCAATATATCATCGTCGTCGGACCAAGCTTCTGGAGCGATTGCGCCCTCTTCCTCATCCAAATAAAATTGTCTTCTCTTCCACCGATCAAACAGCTTCTTGCGGGCACTGGCTCTTGAGCGTCTTGTTGATGTAGCTAGATGAGGTCGGTGCAACTCCTGTCCATTACCGAAGATGTCTGCGTTGGTTTGTCCACCCATGGTGATTGTTGTTTGACGGGTCACTTCGACAGGTGGAGAAGCGCCATGTTCGGCCCTTTCTCCATTTTCCTCCCTGTCATCTCCGCTCTCATTCTGGACATTTTGTGCATTGCCGTTAACGACGACCATGATCTCATCGCCATTGCGGGTTTCTCCCAGAAGCAAGGCTGGGAGCTGGCTGGTTCGAGTGGGCGGGTCCAACAAGGCGGTCAGATATTCAATCGTCGAGGCGCCGTGGCTTGAGTGGCCGTTATCACCCACAGGCATAAAGAGACTCTGATTGGCCTGGCTCTGCTTCATGAAAAGGTCCGTCAAAATCGACTGCCTGTCTGAGATATCGGGTGCATCCTCAACGACGGCCCGGTGGTCTCCATCCGAGATATGGACCTCCCCAATGCTTTCGTTGACAACCTTGCCTGACAACGGTCGGTCGGTATCAGCTTGCGGGAAGCCGCCATCCCGACCAAAAAAGCTGCTCAATGGCTGTCGGCTGGACACCAGTTGTTGAACCTCGGCCGAGCTCATAACTTGGTCATCTAGCCCTTCAAGAATATCCTTGTGCATTTGCTTGAAGAGAACATAGTACGCCCGGAACAAGCGCAAGAAGTCCCGTCGATTAACATAACCGTCTCCATCAACGTCATAACCATTAAAGATTCTGCGCAGCCTATCTTTTCTTCTGCGATACGAAGTCCCCCGAAGGAACTCTGAGAACCCAATAAGGTCATCATTGTTATCGTCATAGAAGGCAAACATGCGGTCGTGAAGCAGATTCGGGGTGGTTTGTCGGTGTCCTCCAGATGGCACTAAATAGCGCTCAAAAGTCTTACGATCCATGGCCACATAAAGTTCATCAGGATCCTCTCGCCACTCTGTGTTGGCCATAAATGTCCATTGCTCCCAGAGTGCTTCCAGTTCGGGCCGCTCGAAACCGGTTTCCTTGGATAGCCTGGCCATGAGATGTTTGGGAAGCAAGCGTATAGCGTTCTCGGGATCACCAGGGTACCAAACGGGCTGTAGCTGGCGGGGACCTAACCGCGGGGCAGGGATTCTGATCTTGTAGAAGATGTGCGTCTTGGTGTGAAGGCCCTGGGACTCGCAGGTTTCGCAGAGATCAAAATCGGCGCAGTTGGCGCAGCGATAGCGGATTCCGCGGATAGGAACGAGACCACAGCCGTTGCACTGGCATCCACGGTGGACATAGGCGCTTCTACGGGCATTATCCTCTGAGACGCGGAATAGCAGGCTGACGATATTTTGGCCAGCACGTTGCTGGGGCCCGTAAGGATTGCTATCATCGTTGTACCACTCGTCGTCCATCACATGATGGTCATCGGCGACCGTTTCTCCGTCGGTCAGAGGTCTAACCGTGTTGTCCACCTCAATATTTTCGTCGACCTCTCCATGTGATTCGGCTGAGGTGAAGGATGCCTCTGAGTCTGGACGTCGCTCTGGACTCTGGTGGATGTTAGGAGCGGACCGTCTGCGGTGGCGAACGGCATTGCTTCTATGAAGCCGATGGCCTGGTTCGGGTTCGAATTCGGTGAGAGGATGATAGTAGGAACGGTAGCAAATATATCCTGCTACTGCAGTTCCAAGAGATATTGCGGTGATCACGCCGATTCGGGTCCTGGTCAGCGACGAGGCTGCGGGAGTTGAGGCCATGATGACAGGCGTGGCATCATGGCTAGTTTAGCATCGACCGATTATTTGTTGGAGTGTGGCGGTCTGTAAGAAAAAACCAGTTGTCGACCGGTGAAGTTGGTAGGTGCAAGTGATGTTGCAGTGTCGCGATCAGCAAGCAAGAGCTTCCCAGAGCTCCAGCTGTGAAAGCACTGAGCGCAGGGCGGGCCCAGTATTACTGGGTGGGGCCTCTCAAGTTGCAGCCCGAGCTGCATTGAGGCATGCCTGCAAGCCATTTACGTATCAATACGTATTTTACATGCTTGTATGGTTTATCTGAATCTGACAGCATCCAGTTTTGATACACTTGAATAATATTTCAAGATAATCTAATTCCTAATAATGTGCCGACTTCTCTCGTATGATTTATTTTGGATACTGTTAAACAGGTACATACCCAATTCAACGCAGCCAACTTCATCGTCGCAGTTGAATTATAACCCCTTTCGGCTAAGCGTTGCGCAGCTTGGTTTCATACAAAGGCGTCCACGGCCGCCACTTGGCAATTATACAGCTGGACCACAGCTCCCTTTTAGCGACCCGGACATGTTGCAACATTCTGGAACATCTTGATGGTCGATGAAGCAGCAACGCTTTGTAAATCGAACAGTCTTTTAAAGTTTCTCATATTTGGCTGCCACCATGAATATTACTATGGCAGACTCAATGTCACTGGATTCAGGTAACTGATAGGCTGCTACTTGCTTCCCTGCTCCTCTCTGATCCCGGATGGACACTCGCTAACTACTCCTTGGGGGGGACATGTTAGTTGACTACGACCCAATCGCACATCTGAACTTGGTCTTTTCGCACCCATCAACCGTATCCTCCGTTGCGCGTGTCTCCTCGACAATACAAAAACATCAACATGAGCTTTCCCGAGAAATCACGGCCCTCGAGACGGCCCAAGCATATGGCCCCGATTCGTCCCTCGAGCGCATGCAGTCCGCCCAGGCCGAGCTTGCTTCGTTATTCCAGCGCATAGAGAGTGTCCGTAGCCGCGCCTTGCAGACCGAACGAGATATCACGACCATGACCGCCGACATCAAGCGCCTCGACGGAACTAAGCGTAACCTGACACTCAGTATGACGGCCCTGAAGCGCCTCCAGATGTTGACAACTGCCTATGAACAACTGCGAGGACTTGCCAAAACTCGACAATACCGCGAGTGTGCCGGATTGCTGCAGGCGGTTCTTCAGTTGATGCGCCACTTCAACAGCTATCGAAGCATCGAACAGATTGCCGTGTTGAGTCGCAACGTCAGCGAGTTACAACGGGAACTCCTTGAGCAGGTATGCGAAGATTTCGAGATGGCATTTGCCAAGGGGGAGGTTGCTGCCCGTCGTGGAGTGTTGGTGGAAGCTTGCCTGGTCATGGACGCGTTGGGCGATCACGCAAAAACCCGGATAATACACTGGTATGTCAACACCGAGTTGCGAGAGTACCGCCAAGTATTTCGAGGGAACGATGAAGCCGGAAGTTTGGACAACATTGGACGTCGCTACGCATGGTTCAAGCGCACGTTAAAAACCCACGAGGAAGAGCATGCCATTATATTCCCCCAACATTGGCGGGTCAATGAACAGCTCGCCATGTCCTTCTGCGACGGCACGCGGGAGGACTTTAAGGGCATCTTGGAAAAGAGCATGCGCAGGACCGATGGGCCAAAGCTCGATGTAAACCTGCTCCTTGGTTGTCTGCAGGAAACGATGGACTTTGAGCAGGGTCTTGAGCGACGGTTTGCAAGTGAACCAAGAGCCAGCATTGATACCCTCAGCTCGGCCGGAGCAACCGATGAACGGACCCAGAATTTCAATGGGTCAATATCCACGGCTTTTGAGCCGTATCTTAGTCTTTGGGTTGAGTATCAAGACAAAGCGCTGGCTGCGATGATTCCGAGATACAAGAACCAGCCGCTATTGCCAGAAGACGAAGAATTCTCTCCACAGGCAGTCATTCCCTCGGCTATCGAGCTTTTCCACTTTTACAAAGTCACGCTTTCGCAATGCATCAAACTCTCGACGGGCGAGCGGCTGCTCGATCTCACGGGAGTGCTGGCGAAACATTTAGATGAATATGCCCAACAGGTTCTCATTACCTTCCTCCAACGCGGTGGACCACCGGGGCCCCCTATTCAAGACATTATCCTCGTCCTCAACACGGCCGATTTCTGGCAAACAAATACCGAGCAACTCGAGCAGAGCATCAAGAAGCGCATAGACCCTCACATGTCACCCAGAGTCGACCTTTCCTCCCAGGATGACAATTTCGGGCGCGTGGCCAAGGCTGCCGTGCTTGCGCTGGTTGCAAAAGTTGAAATGGACTGCGAGTCGGCTTGGCGAGAGATGAAAAACACCAACTGGTCGCGCATGGAAAGCGTGTCTGATCACAGCTCATATGTTGGAGAGCTCCTCAAGCACGTCAACGGCAGAGCCCAAGAAATTCTCCCAATTGTCGTCATGCAGAAGAACGCCAGAACCTTCTGCGACAACCTCGTCAAAAACCTTGCCGAAACTTACATACACAACGTGGTACAGTGCCGGCCTGTTTGCGAAACCGGCGCTGAGCAGATGTTGCTAGACAAGTATGTTCTCACAAAGGCCTTTGAGAACCTCATGTCGTTTCACACATCTTCGTCGTCTGCTGGACAGCCTCCGGCAGGTTTCGTCAAGTTTGTCAACGTTGCCATGACAAAGATGGATCCGCTGCTTAAAACCCTCCAAGTCCGCCCATCACCGCCGGAAGGTCTCGTCCAGGCCTATCTGATTCATATCGGTGACCGGTCAGATACCAATTTCCGCAAGATTCTTGAACTCAAGGGCGTGCGCAAGACGGACCAGGCACATCTTATGGAGCTCTTTGCCATTCATCGCGACGGTCCTGCAGCAGGGAAACAGCTTGTTGAGAGGTCGGCCTTGCTTGAACCGCTGCTGAACTCATCCTCTGGCGGATTAGGCAGTTCAGGCATTGCAGGAGCGAGCACCAGTTCGATCTCGGCGGGGCTTGGTTCGGCAGGGCTGCAATCAAGGTTAGATGCGGCATCGCTGGGTGAGAGGCTGTTGAATGCTGCGAAGGATAGCGTGGAACGGGCTGGAGGAGCCGGAGGCGCCGCTGGTGAGAAGGTCAACATTAATGAGAATTTGAAGAATATTGGTAATTTCTTCAGGAGGGATATTGGGGGGCTTGGGGCGAGGTTTGGGAAGAGGGATATCACGCCCACTAATGGGGGGCTTGATGGATGAGAGTGAAGAGGGAATGTTTTTTTGGGTAGAAGAAATAGACAATAGTATAGATATAGTAGAGGCAATATGGAGTACCTATCCACAAATCTCAGAAATGATGTGAAGGGGGGAGGGCATGAGTAGGGTTAGGGTTTAGTTTGGCTTCTTACCTCAACGACGTGTGTCGCAAACGGCCAAGACGTCTGTGAATTCACTGTGCTGTGTGATTGTTCAACAGACATTTCGAAATAAACACAAGCGATCAGACTTTATTCAATGCCGGTATCAATCATCGCGATAACGGTTGTTTTTACTCACCGAAATCGAATGATTGTCGAAATACTTCTCCGACCAGCATAAACCGAGTGAGTGAGCGAGTCCACCTCACTCATCAACCAAAACCATGATTCAAGGAATCTTTTACGCCCGTTTCTTCCCACAAGAAGGTACCGATAACTCAACCGCGCCCTCTCCATCTTTGCTCAAAACATACATATACATATACTAATGCTAATTTCTCAGGAACCAAAATAGTAGCCCAATCACCGCCAGGCTGCATCGTGCCCATCCCATCAACCAACAACCCTTCTTCATGCTCTTCCTCCCGCAATCTATCTCATCCCCATCCCCATCCCCATCCTCATTCACCGTCTCCCTCATCATCAACAACCGCCCCGCCCCTCCAAAAAGTCAAATACCCCCTCTTCGACTTTTCGGTCCTGGCCGAGTACATAATCCCCCGCCAGGCGTTCTGCAACCGGTACGTGACCGTCCTGGACCCGGACAACAAGTACTTCATCTTGGGCTTCCCCGTGTCCATACCGTCGCCCCGGTACGACCGGAACGAGTTTATATTTAACTTCGGGCTCGTGGTGGATCACGATGTCGATCAGGTTCCCTACGAGAGGGTCGTGAGGAGGTTGGCGGTCACGTTTGCCGAGATGGAGAGGCAGAGCGGGTATTTGAGTTTGGCCGAGGGGGCGGAAGCTGCGGGAGGAACGGGGATCATGTCTCATCAGGGCTGGAGTAACAACAATAGCAAAGGGGGAAGCGAAGGGACCGGGGGGGAAAGGTATAAAGAGAGGAGGCCGATTGAGAGTTTGTTGGAGATTGTCAAGGAGGATTTGAATAATTACGGGGAGTGTATGATTCCAGTTGGTAAGCCTTTTTACTCTATACAAAAGTGTTGCGTGCTGATGACGATGATGATGATGATGATGATGATGATGAAGAAGAAGATGGCTAACGTGAACATATAGACGACGCTAATACCATCAACATGAAATTATTCCCCTACCATTCCGTCCCCGCAGAGGTAAAAGGATGGCACGTCCCCGTCGCAAAGATGAAGTTCGCCGACGTGGTCGACCCGACCTGGGACTTGACGCTGCAAAAGGTCATTCAGCACATTGACGGCGTGTCGGACGTCAGAAGAATAGCCTGGCAGGCCGACGTCTCTCTCGAGCTCACGCAGCTCGCTTTGCGGCACTTGCTCTACTACGACACCATCTTGCTGCTGGACATGTTCTTCTTCGGGGCGTGTTACGCGCCCAGACCGGGGATACACGACTTCATAGCCAACGTGGGCGGGATGGTGGACGAGTGCGCTAATTACGTCTGCGTGGGTGCCGTCTCAACTGCGACTGCCGGCGGCAGCTCATCAAAGGATATGGGAAATCTGGGGAAGGAAGGCGGCCTGATGATTCCCCCTTCGTCGACGACGGGAACGTCATCATCCGCTTCTCCCCATTCGTTATTAATGGGCTCGCCATCAAGCAAAAACGGCGGCGGCGGAGGAGGAGGAGGGGGAAACCCCGTGACGGGACACAGAATCTCAAACCACATGCTCATCAAGCTCATGACCACATTCTGCGTAGGCAAAACAGTCATGGAGTGGCTAAAGGGCCACCTGGACGCCGGATTCGACGTGCTCCGTTTCGTCGACGTGCGGAGGCTCGTTCAGTTCGGCATCATAAAGGGGTGCCTGTACAGAGTGCACAAGCACGTCGTGTCCAAGCAGTACCTGGCCGCGCTGGCCACGGGACAGGCGAGACCGTCGGCGGGAGGGGACCCCTTGCAAAAGTACACGGACGGGTGTCACACTTTTGATCAGATCGTTACCGAGCAAAACATGACTGACGCGGAGATCATGGAGAAACTAAAGAACTTTTCGGGGCCGGCGGGGGATTTGACTGTTTTTTACAAGTGATAAACACCACCTAGCTGTCTATCTAATGAACCGCACAAGTCCTTGACGTATAATTCTCATTTTTTCACATTCCCTAGACTGTCCTCTCGCTATAATACTCCATCACAGCAAAACGCCCTGTAAAACTCCCAACCCCAAGCCCGGTGGCTGTTGCCCCCTTGAAGAGAGTCCTGTAATTATCCTCCCAATTTATACGCGACAAAGCAAAACAATAGGAAAGGCGCTAAACAGACTGCTGGTGTTTCCCCCAATATCAAAACAATCCGGGGCATGTAGGTAGAACGTTGCTTTCCCCTCTTCACTCATCCTCAACTTCAACCTCCTCGTCCCAAGCCTCTTTCTCCCTCTTCATCAACTCGGCCATCTCTTGCGGCTTAAATATCGTACTGTCCGATCCATCCGCCACCCTCGGTACCTTGGTCAGCCCTTCATCATCAAACACAGTACCGATGTTCTCTATCCATCTCCTCCTTCTCTCCATCAACGTCTTTGTCAGATCACCAATACCCGGCCTGGCCATACCAGCGGCGGCGGCAGCCGCAGCCGCAGCTCCGGCGGTTGCTCCCTGGCCCGGTCTAGCTTTCTTTGGCTTCTTACCCATTGTCCTTGTCCTCTTGAGATAAGCAGCCTGCACCTGCGAGTCCAAATCCTCGAGAATGGTCTGGTACTCCTGGTACGCCATTCGTTCTTTGACTAATTCAGTCAGGCGAGCCTTGCGGGCGCCATTGACCAGGACCTGCTCTCTCAAACGGGCCTGCAGAAGGCGAATTCTCGCGGCCACTTCGTCGTCGTAGTGCCCATCATACTCAGCTGTAGCTGCTGGGTCCGGCTGGGGAGGGGCAGAAGGATTCGCAGGGTCGTGTGGGAGAAGAGGCAAGAACCCAATATGTCTAAGCTCCTGCTTGATTCGCTCGTCCACTTGAGAGTAGTCTAGCTTGGGATGGGTGGCTTTTTTCCACACTTCGCTGTTGGATTCAGGCATAAAAGTAGCTGGCGGTAACGATTGTGGTTGTTGCGACGCTTCGCCGTTGACGCCGTTGACGTGACCGTTGATACCGTTGGTGCCGTTTGCCTGGGAGGGCTGATTGGTATTGGTGTCGTAGCTGAAGTCAAAGCTGGTGTTCATCCCGTTTGCACCGCTGTCACTATCACCATTAATGCCATTTGCGCCAGGTTTGTCTTCACTAGTTTGTCGATGTTCCGGTCGCATTGCGGATAGAAGTCTGGCAAGAAGCGGACCGACCGAGAGCTTGTCTGTCTCGGCGAGGTCGTCATCCATATTATCGATGTTCCCGCGTGGTTGGTTGGGTGGTAATCTATCCCTCTCTTGTGCCGAATCTATTATCATGGCGCCATCCTCCTCGGCCCATATCTCTGAGTAGTGTCTCTTGCCGCGCTTGGGCATTACAAACGGCGCCACACGGTCGCCCCTTTCCCTGAGGAAGGCAAGGTCTTCCTCGGTGAACGGTCTGAAGTACGGCTCGGTGTATGTGCTGAATGTGCTAAAGTTGATTTGATTGCTCGGCTTGGCACTGCTGAAATCTTTATCGGGCGGGTCGCCGGCAATCAGGTCGGCCAGATCGCTCTTGGGGTATGATGCGACTGAATAAATCTCCTTGATCTCGTCTTGGGTCGTTTCTGATGTTACTGGAAGGATCTCATAGACGGTCGGGTCCGGGAAAGTAGAAGGGTCGTCGCCGAAGGTATTAGCTTGCGGTCGAGCGGGAGGAGGAGGTCGGCCATCATCGGAGCTCGACTCATCGTCTTCATTCTCTTCTGCTTTGGTTTTGTCGTCGACATCCATGGCACTCGGTGTTCTCGGCGCAACGGGTGATAATGATGAACTCGCCGAATCGTTGTCGCGCGATAATTTTCGTGGTTTGCCTGTAGATTCCCGCAGAGGAGAAGATCGCTCTGTTGGTTTCGGATGAAGTCAGTTTTTTGTGGGCAGTGATGCGAATGCGCAGAAAGGGCCAAAAAAAATTATTAAAAATTTGACAAATGAGAATTGAGATGAAGTAAAATGGCTGCCGACCTATGTTACTTCCGCCTGGGGCCAGGTTTTCTGTAGCCTTCCGCTTCTTTTTGTTAGATTTGCGCTGTTCGCGATCTTCCTCGTCGGCTTCTTTTTGTCTCCGCTCTTCCTCCCTCCCCCGCTCTACCGCGAGCTCATCCAACCTCGCCTTACGATTCTTTGCGAGCAGCCTCATTCCGCGGTCGCAGGTTAAACCTCGTTTTTCAATAATGTCGCCCAACTTTTGCAGTCGGGAGAGGATGCCGTCGAGGCTTTTGGAGTCAGGTGTGGCCGTGTTTGAAGTGGAGGGATCGACCATGTCCTCGTAGGTCAGATTGCGGAACAGCTCGAAGCGGAGATCCAGCGTCTCGGTATCAACATCTTCAATCGGCGGCAGGCTGGCAGAGGGTGGGACAGCACTCGGGGTGGTGTTGCGGCTCCGTTCACGTTGCTGCTGCTGTTGCTGTTGCTGGCGGATAGCGCTGGCGCCAGCCTTCTTTCCAGGCCCCTTCTGGCTGCTGCTTGATGGAGCCATGGTTGAGCGCGCGCCCCCTTCTACTTGGATCCTTGGAAGCGTAGAGGTTCCCTCTTTTTGGGTTCACACTTAGCACATGTCTTGCGTCGCAATGTTGCCGACAAGCTTCTCACACTCGGCGACGAGATGGCCGGCTCCGCACGCGTGATGCTTTTTCGAAAGAAGCTGTGATGTCGCGACGCTCGGCGGCTTTTTGGACGTTGCCGGAGGCTGCCAATAGTGCACCAATGATCACTGCACGTCACATCCCAAAGCGGCGCCACATCCTTGTCTCGCTCCCCTGTGCAACTCCCCGAGCCCGCCAGCGATTGGTGGGGTTCGTTATTGGTTAAATGTCAAGGCGGAATACATCCGCTGACTCAGCTGGATCTTTCATCCCATCACCTGTGCATTGGCACTTAAACGTGGTTCTTCTCTAACAGCATTGAGGTGCTCCCTCCTGCAGTTCTTACAATCAAGCACCTTCCGACAGATTGAGAGTCTTTTTTCAACTCACCGACAGCATCGTATTTATCGTATTTATATTGAAGAAACAGTTATCTGATAGCTTCCAGTGTCATGTAATCCCTTCCTCAACTGTGCCACCACCACCACCGACCCCCGAAAGTTTGAGATGAGAATGCTGCAACGGGACGCACCCGATATTGCCGTCTGTTATGTTTGGATTCCGTCGTTGAAAAGCCGAGATGCCTTTGCAACATGCCTATTGGGGCTCTCGTTCCTTGCGTTCGGAAACACAACCACGAACACACCACACTCGCATTTGCAGTAGTGCGCTCATTGCATAAATCAAATCACACCCTCTTTCGAAGACCACCCGTGATACAAATACCTCTTCCGACAGGCGCCGTGAAACCATTCAAGTCCTCCCGTGGTGTCACCAATTTCCCCGATTGGTCTCCCTTCTCCCAACCCCACCAAGCTCGCCAAGCATCTCGCAACGGTCGGGTGTGAGGAGTACCCTAGAGTCTGCACCCGAAAACTTACCAGATGATCATACTGTTATCTAGACCCTTGGACCCCGAATGGCCCCAAAGCACACCCAGGAACGGCATCGGGGTCCAACGCAAACACTTGACTGGCTGTTGTACAAACGGCTCTTCGATACACCATCTGCAACCATGTGGAGGCCGGCGGCCAATCACTTGCGCACATGGATCCCGCATCTGTGCATCCAAGATCTTGATGTTGAACCTTGGCTCCCTTTGTTTGTGGGGTTGCACCCCCAGGCCGGCCGAAACTTGTTGACGTCGGACCGGCAATGACGTTGAATACTATGGGATAGAGCCACTGGACCCCTGAAATCACTCACGCTCATTACCCAAACACGGTTCATTGTCTGTCATGGTGTGCTTCACCCCTCCTCTTCCTTCAAAGTTGCCAGCCATGGTTGGACAGCTATATATGCCCTGTGTGTGTACTGCCAGTTCAACCCTTGGCCTCGGCTTCCTACTCGTCAGAACCTTGGTCGTCAAAGATCGACATTACGAGGGAGCTTGTGTCCTTGAACACCACATTCTTGCATAATTCAACATGAGAGAATACCACGGCTTCTCCTGGCCAAGTTTGCCTGTCCCTCTTTCGGTTGCCGGTGTGGTTCTCTTCCTCGCTGGTCTTCTCCGCCTCAAGAAGCCGAAGCACAACAAGAAGAATGAGGATGATGATGACCATGATGACTCGAAGAGCCCGGGCTTCATCAAGTCGATTCTTCTCTTTTGTTATTCATGCTTCTTGAAGCCACACTCAGCTAGCAACAAGGATAGCCAACAAGGGGCTCTCGAATCGTTCTATGCAAGCCAGGCCGGAGTGGTAAGTACCTACTCGTCACTCCACCGTCTACAGACAGAATCTAACAGCTTTCAAGTACGATGTCACAAGGAAAGCCCTTCTCGAAGGCCGTGAAGATATGCTAGCCCTAGCTGCCGCTCAACTCCAGCACAAGGCGGCGAAGAAAGATAAATCTAGCAACAGGAAACGTATCTGGGTTGATGTAGGCTTAGCATCATGACACTGGTGGCCAGCCTCGATATTCTGACATTTTTTTTTAATTATTTTTTTTAGGTTGGCGGTGGCACAGGATGGAACATCGAAGCCATGTCAGAATTCGTCAACGTCCCCGAGTTCTTCTCCCACGTCTACCTCGTTGATTTCTCCCCTTCGCTCTGCGAGGTCGCCCGAAAGCGCTTTGCTCGTCTCGGCTGGACCAACGTGACTGTGGTCTGCGAAGATGCGAGAAAGTTCAGGCTTGAGGACTACGAAAATGGTCTTTCATCAGGCCAAGGATCGCCAACAGCACGCTCAAGCTTCTCCTCCTCAAGCTACTTTGAGCAGAAACGTCCCGAGCACGGCGGGGCTGATCTTGTCACCATGTCTTACAGCTTGTCGATGATGGTGGGCCAACCCCTTTTAAGTGAAGAAGCCAGACACAACACAAAGACTGACATCTCTGATAATAGCCTGATTACTTTTCAATCATCGACTCATTGACCTCCCTTCTCTCACCCAACGGCATCATGGCCGTAGTCGACTTCTACGTCCAGTCTGACGTTGACGTAGCCTACCGCAACTATACTGGC
Organism: Cladorrhinum sp. PSN332; assembly: GCA_033297175.1. Lineage (NCBI taxonomy): Eukaryota > Fungi > Ascomycota > Sordariomycetes > Sordariales > Podosporaceae > Cladorrhinum > Cladorrhinum sp. PSN332. Next base: position 47,390 of record MU858873.1, read on the forward strand.
GGTCCGATAGGTCGTCACGTCAACTACTTCGTCCGAACATTCTGGAGAGCATGGTTCGACCTGGACAGAGTCAACCTCGAACCAGCCCGTCGAGACTACCTCGAATACCGCTTCGGAACAGTACTCACAGCCAACCTGCGCAACAAATCACTCGGCATCATCCCTTACTACATCTGGCTAGGCTGCCACAAGAAGCCCTTTTCATCTTCAAGCTTACCCCACGAAATCGTCGAGCGGATCGACGCCCTGGCCACTGAATCACCTTACCTCCTGCCAGCAGACAAACAGTCAAGCAGCGTGACCAACCGCCTCACCCGAGCAATCAACCACACAGCTCCCGAGATCCGCTCAAAGGCATTCGATGCCGCAGTCCAGAATCTCTCAGCAAACCTGCCACTCCCCTCATTCTTCTACCAGAACCACCACTGGAGGATCTACTACGACGACCGCTTACAGAAACACACACAATTCAACGACGAGTACATCTACGCCTTCACCTGGGAAGACTCCCAAGTAGACCGCAAGATCCTTAAGCTCGGCCCCGAAGATGTAGTCCTAGCCATCACCAGCGCAGGCGACAATATTCTCTCCTACGCAACGCAGACTCCTGCAAGGATCCACGCTATAGACCTGAATCCCTCGCAAAACCACCTGCTAGAACTAAAGGTTGCCGCCTACTCCGCAAATTTACCCTACCGGGATTTTTGGAAGATTTTCGGCGAGGGCAAACACCTACAGTTCCGTTCCATCCTCCTGTCTAAACTCTCTCCCCATTTATCTAGTCGCGCATTCCAATACTGGCTTCACAACTCGGCCATCTTCACGAACCCCCGGGGAAGAGGTCTCTACGACACAGGCGGCTCCAAACATGCCATCCGCGTTTTTCGATGGATCACCTGCCTTTTCGGATGCCGTAAAGCAGTGGTCGACCTCTTGGCCACATCAACACTCGCAGAACAGCGTCGGATCTGGAAATCCAAGATCCGCCCCGCGCTGCTCAGTAAACTGGTCAGTAACTTCATCGTCAGCACCGAAGCTTTCCTCTGGGCCGCTTTGGGCGTGCCCAAGAACCAGCTCGCCATGATTGAAGCCGACCATGCGTCTTTGACGTCCCAAGAAGGGGGCCCTTCTTCGCGTGCCCACGCCATCTGGCACTACATGGTCAACACCTTGGACCCCGTAGTAGAACAAACCCACATTGCTTCCTCAAACCCGTATTACCTCGTCACACTCGCAGGTCATTTCTCTCGCAAATGCCACCCTGATTATCTTTCCCCAACCGCCCACAAAATCCTCACCCAGCCAACCGCATTCGACAACCTCCGGATCCACACAGACGAAATCGACGAAGTCATTGCCCGTATATCGCCCGGCACTCTGACAGTCGCCATCGTCATGGACAGCATGGACTGGTTCGACCCTGCCTCAAACGCCGCCGCCAAACAAATCATAAAGCTCAACAGGGCGCTCAAATTGGGCGGACGGGTATTGTTGCGCAGCGCCGGGTTGGAGCCTTGGTATATCAAGGAGTTTGAGAAGCACGGATTCGCGGGTAAGAGGGTCGGGAACAGAGTGCCAGGTAGTTGTATTGATCGGGTGAACATGTATGCGAGTTGTTGGGTTTGTCGGAAAATTGAGAATTTGAGGCCGCCTACCCCTGAGGTTGGGATGATGGAGGAGGAAATGATTTGAGTTTGGATTGGTGGATGTTGATGATGCTGTTGCTTCACCGACAGTTTCGGGAGCGATGAAATCCAGCGGCGGGGGATGACTACTCGAGGTTGGGAACTCGGTCCGGAGGTGTAAGCAGCCGATGTCGATTTTCTTTCTGTTTTTGTCAACTTCTGACCTGCGCGACGGCGGCACTCGAAGTTCTGAGTAGTCGGAGTTGCCCTTGGCTTCTCAGATAGTTCTTTGAGGCTGCAGGCATCGCTTATGGGAAAATCCGATGATTTGGGGTTTGTTGGGAAGGGAAAAAAGCTTCGTCATGATTCATTATCTGCATCGCCGGCTTCCAGAAGGCGACGATGCGTGATCTTGGCGAAATAAACTCTCAAGATGATTGAGATTGGGAGTTGCGAATGAGAAAGCGAATGGTCGGAATTGCGACTGATTGGTGTATCCAAACCGGAAATATCTCTTATGTACCGGTTTAGACTCGTTGTGATAGTTGTCGAGCATTGACAGAAATTTCAAGGTCGCATCAATGCTTGTTGTGACTTTTATCATATCGAGAATGGTAAGGGAGGGGACCATTGCTGTCGTGAGATTTCGCGGCGGTTTCTGTCATAGCCTAATTTTGGTGGTTGGGCTTCCGTTGCGGTCCCTTCCGCGATTTGAAAGTCCCGAGTGAGATCGGTCTCGAGAGCGACTGCGTGAGCCGGTGGTGAATAGGCCGTTCGACCTGGCTTCCGTAGTAATTAATAGTAACTTTCAGCGATCATTCGGGAAATCCCGGGAAATCCATTTTCTATTCTGGGAGAAAGGTAGTGTAAAAGGCCGCGCGTTGGTCAAAATGATGATCAATCTTCACCATTCCAAAATAATCCATCGATTGAGTAAACAGTCGCAAAGTTGTTGGAGAGGAGAGGCTCATCGAAGATCCATCAAGGTGTCAATACGACAGGGATACAATTCGGCTGCTCCCCCCAAAATTCCCCAAAAACTTGCTCCCGGAAACATTGTTTCCGAGCTCATTTCTGTGGCTTGTCACCTTTCTGCTCGATGGGCGCGGCCCAACAACCACAACTCTGCAGCGGGGAGGAAGCTCCCGAAGCTACCCCGCCACACTCGCTCACCACCTCCTCACCCAGGGCTTCATAGGGCTGGTAGCGTGAACGCCCCGCTGTGATGATGGCTTGCCAAGCAGTTTGGGGAGCGGTGAATTGTGGGGTTTCTTGATCGACGACATGGAAACATTCCCAGAAACGATGAAACAGGAAACAACATTAGCTTTCTGTTCGGACTTGTCCGAACATGACTTAGTTTGTTTCTTGCATCATTTGTTTCTACCCCAGAGTCAGCCTTGCATCTCGGGTGAAGTGTCGATCTGGTTGTTGGCGGTATCTCTTGGCAGATGTTTCTGGCAACAACTCGCAGGTGGTGTTGTGGATAGTCGAAAAGGAGATATCGCATAACTCTGAATAGGCAGACGAGTTATCTTTTGGGTTTCGGGCGGTACAAAGGCGCTTAACGAATCTCAACGTCCAGTGTGCTGACGGTGCTCAACCATTCACCCCGAACCGACAGTTTTGAGAGCTTCCATCCCCGCTTGGGAACACAAGGTTGCAGTGCCATTCAATATTGCAAGATGATCACAAAAGAGAACAACACCCTCTGCGAGACTCTCGTCCATGTCGCGTTGGCTAGGCAGACTGATGAAGTGTAGGAAAGACAGTCACTTACTGCATCTTTCTATGTCTTCCCGATCTGGTAATTGTCTGTGAATATCGACTGCGATAATGGGCTCATCAATGTTCCACAGAGTGTGGCGGTAGTCGAGCCAATCAGACGATTAACCTTGGCGCCTGCGGCGGCTATTCTGGCGTGTAACATTCCGGATTGCTCGGCCGTTGTCAATTTGTTTGCTGATTAAACGCGATGATGAGGCAGAGGAGAGTGAAAGGTGTGAGTGCAGGGATTATCGGCAATCGATTGCTCCCGAAGGGCTCAGCCACAGATTGGAAAAGGTGTGGTGAGAAAATAGCACAGTCAAAAACACTGCCGCCCTCTGATTGGTTATTTGAAGTAAAACAGCACCAACGAACCAATCAGAATGAAGGCCTGGTTCCAGCAAATCCAACTCGTGGGTTGCCGTCCTCCGGGAGTGTTTCCTTCCGTTTGTGGCTGCTTTGGTGGGTAAGGGTGCTGCGTCTTGTTTCGAGCTGCGGTCTGCGGCCTTGGTGCATCGTTGTGTGTTTACCCCATACGAACAGGGGTCATTCTAGAACTGTTGAAAGTGACATATTTCGATCCTCGCGGTTGCCTCAATTTCCTTCTTGGTATTAATAAACTTTGCGATGGGGTCCTCTAGTCGAAATGGCCGATATGTCACACCCATTCAGTCAACACCACTATTTTGGTTGCGGCGTCGAATACCGATTGTCGATACTTGATACCAACACACATACTAGGTGATATTGCAACCACCCAAAATGTCTGCAGCATCATCGCCTCTCGCCCCGTCCCCACAACCAGAAGTCGCAAGGGCTTCGAGAGTTTGCTTGCCTTGCAAGAGGAAGAAGAAGAAGTGTGATAAGGCTTTGCCGAAATGCGGACGTTGTACCGAGTAAGTTTGTGGATGGTTCTCATACCACCTAAATTGACCCCTAAACTTGCCGACTGACTTGTTTTGGTCCCAGATCTTTGCAAGAATGCACGCATGAGGAGGATGAAGCCCCCCTAACTCCGGCGTTCTCCCTTTTTGGAGGAGCAGTTTCACCAGTTGGTAATGCTGTCCAGGTCCTCAGACATCCTTCTCAAAGCTGGGGCAATATCTCTTTGGTTGGGAGTATTCGATCTGCCATGGACATTCATCACTTGGCCTTCCGGAGCATGATGGAAATAGTCGGGGATCGTCAAGGGATCGAGCAGGCCGTGTCCTCCTACTTTACGGTCGCCCACACTTGGATGACCATCCTCGACCGATCCAACTTTGAACGCCAAATCGAATCCATCTGGCAAAACCCCTCGGCAGAGACTTGCGTTTTAGTCATCTGCATGGCCTTACTGGCCCGCCCATCCATTTCGACCCCGAATTTCCCACTGGGCGACAGCAACTACCACTCAGTTAAAGCTCTTCTAAGTCTGGTCCACAGCAGCGGGCAAACGTTGACGACTGCTTCGATCCAAGCCGAGCTGCTCATTGCCCAGTATGAATACTCCAACGGATTGCCCCAACAGGCGTACTTCTCGGTTGGGCGATGTTTTCAAATGAGCCGGGCATCCGGTTGGCACGGCAAGCTGTTTTGGGAGGAGAGCAGACGGCAAAATCTTTCGAGCGAGTTGAAGCTTGCTTCGACTTTGTGGTGGGCAATCGTGCATATAGACACCCTCATCAGCGTGGAATACGCCGAGCGAAAATACCCGATGCACACTGCCAACCTAACCTTGGGCTTCGAAATACCGCTTCCAAAAGACTTTGATCAGTACCTCCCGGTTGCCTTCCTTGGCCGGCCATTCGCCGATGGGCCCATGTTCGACATCGATGGCATGCCCCTTCAGGAGGCGACTTCTGCATGGTGTCTGAGCAATGCCATTCAGCAGCTCTACCATTCAACTCCGTCAGATAACCGAGAGCAGTTATCGGGCGCCATCCTCAATCACGCAGCCGGGTTGGACAGTGTGCCTGGTGCAGGGCCGTGGCTAAGTGGTGACAACAGCGGCGCGATGGCAACCGACTTGATGTAAGAGTTTCCTTCCCCAAGATGCGCGATCAATCTGACTGACCTGCAGAGCCCTGATGAAACTAAATGCCCCTGGACTTACTGGGATGGCGCCGTCGGTTCCGGGCTCTACCAGTTCGGCTGAGAAAGTCCGGTTCGCGATTGAGTACATCCACAGCGTGGCCAACAACTTGGACCAGTACCGAACTCTACTCAGGCTGGGCAAAGTAGCACCGTCTTGGGCATTTGCCATGATGTACGCGGCGCTTTTACTCATCAACCATGGGAATGACGTGCTTGGAGATATGGCGTGGCTTCAGAAGGTTGAGAACTTGAGGAAGTTGCTGGAGATACAAGCTGGAAGGTGGAGGATCGCTAGTAAGTTGCCTATGCTTTCGATTGATCGACCGGCTGAGAATGCTGACCACCTGGATGTAGGGAATTATGTTGAGCAGATCAACATGGCTCTCAGCAGCCGACTGGCCCCGTACGCCCCTTGAAAGAAATCAGGCAATTAGTCGATGGAACAATCCATTCGATTGCGGGCCAGTCAGTGAGAGAGGTTTCGGGCTTTTTTTCTTCTCTGGTTTTGGGCGGCGTCGGTATAAGCGTGGAATTTGAGATACCCGGGTTATCTTTTGTCTTTGGTTCTGGAAAGCTTTCTCTTAGACATTTGGGGGACGCGCAAGGAAAACGTTTGTTGCTTTTTAGACTTTGGCGTTGATTGGTGATGATGACTGGTGTTCTTTTTCGTCCTTTCTTGGTTGATTTGGCCGGGTTGATGTTTACAGCGTTCTTGCCTGGGCCGGGTCTTTGGGGAATAGAGTTTCTTAGACTGTGTTAGTTTGATTTCACCCACTTGTTGAATTTGGCTTTTATTACTCTCATCCTGTCCATCTTCAGAGATAGATATCGTCCTTGCGACTTGCAATTTCCTCGCGTGCGTACTCTGCTTCCGCTGACGTTGCTAGTGTCTTGTGAGGTCTGCAATAGGATGTTGGATGCGTTCAACGGCATGGTAAATCCGAGAGTAGAGGGATGTGAACGGCTATTTCGGAGAGGGAAGTATGAAAGAGACGTGATCAAGGATGTAGGGGAAGCTCAGAGGGTAGTAGTAACATGAGATCCAATGATGAGCGCATAACAGGAGTAACGTATCGGTGTGATGCAGCACGAAGAGGACCAGAACGAGCAAGGAAAGCACAGAAGGAGGTTGCCTAGAGGGAGGCAATGCTTAAAGGAAACCAAGCTGGTCCAGAGAGAGGCTGAGGTCCGTGGTGTTGTGGAGTCCCTCGGACTGAAGAGAAGACAGGATGGAACAAAAAGACCTTCAAGGAAACAAGAAGAAACGAGGTTGACCGAAAGACAACTGATGATATGTACATGTGCATGTACGAGATATATGTATATGAGAAACATGAACCCTCTAAACATACCAAAATGCCCAACATGAGACCAACACGACAACATCCGGAGCCACTCCTTGCCGCTGGCCCCCGACGACAGCGAAGCCTAAAGAAATGAAGGGGGAAGGCGAGGTGGTTCGCGGCCGCCCTCGGACAGAGAGCCGCTTCAAGCTGGGGTTGTTGGACTTGTTGACGCCAACCATCTGTTTGGGCGAAGAAAAAAGGGGATATGATCTGCACTGCCTCAGTCACTTGAGGTCGTGGCCAACAAACGGGGGACATGTAAGATGTAGATCAGAGAGGGTTTATCGGAGGAAAAGAATAAAAAAGCCAGCTGGAAAACACAGCATATGAGGTTTAGTTGACAGTTACGTGGGAAAAGGGAATAGAAATGAGTGAACCGGGACGTTGGTGATGTGAATGGAAGAAGAATTTAGGACGAAAAAAGAGAAGAGCCGGATCGCCATGCAGGTGTGGTTCGGGATTGAGTGGATCACCACACATCGATGCCGTTGTTGACACCATGAAATGTACATGTACTTGGTACCCTTCAGCAAACTGGGAATTCAACGCGAATGCATGTTACCCCTCTATGTAGAAACAACGGACGAGCAGATACGAGTTCCGATGTCAGGCTATCATTTCCACCAGACGTGCCTCAGCCAAAATGCAGAAAATCCAAACATTGAAACAAAACACCCACCATAAAAAAAGAAAGTTGGGATGATGTTCCGATGTCCGAATGCACGGGTCGATCCATTGGGGAAAGACGATTGCCAGTCGGCAAGCCTACCGAGCGCCTGGTTGGGTAGTCGCACCGGGAAGGCCATCTTCCGATGGGCTTTGCGCCGCAATTGACATGCAGGATGCCCCGGGAACTCGAGTTGCCGTGCCCAAATCGGAATGGGGACCAATAGGGCGCCATGTCAAGATGCGGGTATCTCACCCTAAAATTCATGACTGCTTCTTGAAAATTGCCCAAGAAATGAATGACAGCCTAAACAGGCAACGAAGGTGGCCCGGTGGTTGCGACTCATCACAGGGGCAGGTATCCGCCGGCTTTGTTATTTGACTTGAGTATTAACTTGCCTTCCATCTATTGATATTCGACGAGTCCGACTGCAAGTACAATCCTTTTCATCCTCCTTGGTTCAGCACTGCGCCACCGACGCAAGCGCCATATAAAAGCCGGCTCCCTCTTTACCATCCAGCTTCATTTAAAACGCCCCTAGTGCACTCCTTTTCACCAAAACAAAGGAGAAATAGATATCATGGTTTCAAGTTAACCAAAAAAAAAAAAAGGGAAAATGATATAGTTTCTGCTGTGTTTGTCGCAGGAGGGGTTTGTTGCTTTACACGTAGTTAAACACGCCCGCTCTTTCTTTATGTAATTCTTCTTTCAAAGTTCTTCCCCAACATCCCCAGACAATCCTTCATCTCCCTTCCACACACGTCCACTTATGCCTTCCAGACGCGCTTGATGGTCTCGGTAAGGCCGACGTCGTTGGTCTCGTACTGGTAAAGGGCGAGGCCGACAACGGCGGTGGCAGCGTTCAAGCCCCAGATGAAGATCTTGCGCGCCCGGGGAGTTCTGTACTTGGGAACGTAATCGATGATGATGTTCTGGAAACCGGTGTGGGAGTGGATGAGGAGAGTTGCGCAGAGGGTAGCGTCGAGGACGGGGTGCACGGAGCCGGCAGCGAAGGGGACGACGGTAATAGGGATCAAGGACGCAGCGACGAGACGGTCAAAGGTCCAGTGGTAGGAACCGTGGCTGGGACTGGGAGTAGGAACGGGAGCGGCATCGTTGACTATCAAGTAAGAATGTTAGATGTCAGGGGAGGGGGGGGACTCCGGCTGAGGGACTGTGAAATGTTGCTTTGTTTGGTGAATGCGCCCATACCTGTGCCGACAACCTTCTCTGTGAAAGTGGTCAGTAAAAGTTCCTTTGAAAATCAGAGGCACAAAAACGTACGGGGAAGAGGGGGTAGGAGATCTCGGCGAGCGGTGGTGTGGAAAGCAGATGCCCGGGCAGCGTTGGCGATGGTGCTCTTCTGGAAAGCGGGCTTTGTCGCAACCGCAAACTTGGGAGCCGAAGCAACCTGCCTCAGTAGGGAGGAGCGGGCAATTGAGGCCATTCTGAAGATACAGTCAATTGGTTCGACCGGGCGAGGGGCTGACTGTCTAACTGGCTGGGGCGGTGATGCTTTTCGGGTTCACAAAGCGACGGCGACGACAACAGCGACCTGCGGAATTACGGGAGCACGCCTGTGAAAATGGTAGCCGAGCGTCATGAACGCTTGAATCCCTCGGCAATCGGGAGCTGTCTGAACCAATCAGATGGCTCCTTATGTCAGCCCAAAGAACCACAGAACCCCACCAACGCCAAGTGGTATTCCGGAGGTAAGAACGTGGGGAACGGATTTTCTGTCCCTCCGCAAACTGGCAAAATGCAGGCACGGGTAGGGGTCAATTGACTTTGGCTTTTCAAAGTGGACCGAGCTCTTATCGAAAATTTCTAGGTGGCGCGCAGTGCAATCAATTGCTTGGCAATATGAACTTTTTGGTGGGACCTTACCCAAGTGGGATGCGAGAAACGACAGCACCACCCACGACAGCCACCACCGACGATCCATTCTTGCCCAAACGCCCTCTGCGATCCGATATTGCGGTAGGTAATAACGAGCGCCGCCTGAGACTTCCCAAAATTTCTCTCGGCTTGAGCAAGAGCACAACACATACGCCGCAATGGCGTTCGGATCGTGGTTGCTGTCGAGCAGAGGCTCCGTCTGCCGAAGATGCCTGTCAACAGCAGGCGTTTTGGTTCGCGGCCCTGGGTATATGCAGAGCCGGACTGTCAAAACGTATGGTCTCAAAATGACCGCAAAACTGGACAATGCAGCCGAGGAATGGGCACAGAGGGCAGAGCGCATCAAGAAAGGCGAGCTCCAAAACACCTTCGACATGTTGGAGGAACGAGGCTATGTCAAGGACTTGGCAGGGTATGTTTGACAAACCGATTTACCGGTACATGGTTGTTGTATCGTTATTTGAACAAATGAGCTCTGACATATGGGGCATAGATCGAAAGAGAGGATACGAGAGCTCTTCCGAGTAAAACGCTTCGGCGCATATGTAGGCATCGATCCTACCGCCGACTCTCTTCACGTCGGCCACCTCCTCCCATTGATGCCAATCTTCTGGATGTACCTCAACGGGTACAGAGCCTTTAGTCTTATAGGTGGAGCGACGGTGAAAATAGGAGATCCCACTGGCAGGTTATCAAGTCGTGATCCTATCAAGAGCGTTGTTCTCACCATGAACATGACCAAGATGCATTACCAAGTGAAGAAACTTTGGGCAAACGTTGAGGAAGTGGGTAGGTCGCACGGCTATCGCAGGGACTGGGCATGGAGGCGCGCCCTGCTGAACAACAACACTTGGTGGAACTCCCTGAGTATGCTGGAGGTTTTGAAGAGGATAGGTCATTCAATGCGGATAGGGGCAATGCTGTCTCGCGACACGTAAGCTATGGCCACTTTCTACGCCTGGGTGAGACTGCGCTTCTAACTTTGACCAACAGAATCAAAAACAAGATGACAAAGGGCGACGGCGTCTCATTCGCAGAATTCACCTACCCGCTCATGCAAGGCTGGGATTGGTGGCACCTGTTCTCCTCCAACAACATCCAGATGCAAATCGGCGGTTCAGACCAATACGGAAACATCGTCGCCGGTATTGATATCGTCAAGGCCGCCCGCGACAACGAGCCAGACCCTGCTGCTGTAATACCACGCAAGAGCGACCTTGATGACCCCTACGGCTTCACCGTACCACTTTTGACGGATTCCGCCGGTGTCAAGTTCGGAAAGAGCGCCGGCAATGCTATCTGGCTTGACAAATTCAAGACCTCCGTATTTGACTTCTACGGCTACTTCGTCCGCCGACCAGACAGTGAGGTGGAAAAACTTTTGAAGCTCTTCACCTTCCACCCTCTGGACAAGATCAAGGAAGTCATGGCGCAGCACGAGGCCAACCCGAAGGAACGCCAAGCCCAGCACCTCCTGGCATACGAAGTTACACGCATGGTTCACGGCGAAGCCGACGCCAAGGCAGCCAAGGCCGAGCATCAACAGATGTATGGCAAGCGGAAGGAGCCGGTACAGCTGGAACTTGACGAGGCTGGCGAGTACGCCCAGGTCGAGGGCCACCCAACAACTCTTAACAACGCGCCTAGAATCGATATGACGCTCCCCGAATCGCTCATCATGGGCAAGTCCATCGGCCGTATTCTGTACGCTGCCGGTCTCGTCAGGAGTGCTTCAGAAGGCCACCGCATTGCCATTCAAAAGGCTGCTTATGTCGGCGGCATGCCAGGACACTCTCGAGAAAACACTCACGAGGCAAGAGCAATGGATCCCGCGCAGCTTACTTTCACTCCTGTCCATCTGTGGTACCCCCAGGATACGCAAAACTATCTGATTGACGGTAAGCTGCTCATCCTCCGCAGGGGCAAGCATAACATCAGGTGTATCCAAATGGTGAGCGACGAGGAGTACAAGAACTCTGGCCTGACTTACCCGGGCCAACCGTACACTGGTGCTCTCCGCCAGGTCCGCATGCAGCTGGCCAGGATGAGGGCTGGAAAAACGACGGTTGATGAGGTAAAGGCCTTTTTGGGCAAGGATGCGGAGGTTGATGAGGGGGAGGTCCAGAGCAACATGATTAGGTTCCCAGATGAGCGGAACCCATTGGTCAAAATAACTGAGATGAGGCTTCAAAAGCTTGTGGAGGAGAAGGAGGCCGAGGAGAGGGCCAAGGAGGCGGCTAAGAAGCTTGTGGAGGAAAGCGAGGCTGAGGACGAGGCCAAGAAGGACCCGACGAAGTCTTTTTTCGATTGAGAAGGTCTAAATAATGGCTGTGATATGACGACATATGCAAAACTGTACAATAGTAAAGATGTTAAAAAGACAACTGTATTATACGTGGGCTCACTATTAGATCAAAGAAGCTTCACAAAACCACAACATCTTATGAACCTGGACATGAACTCTATATATATTCTTGCGCGTATATGTTTTGTTGGATCTTTTATAACTTACGGTATGATCCGTTAGGCACTCATGTAGCTCTCTCTCTCTCTTTCAATCACTTTACGCATACATGAAAGGTATCAATCATACTGCTACTACTGAATTATTGCATATATATACCCCCGTCGTACGTACATGTACATACATGTCCATTTAATAATCATCCATAGGTCTAGGATCAACAAACTCCAAATCCCCGTCGTCATTATCCACCATCTTGATCCCTCCGTAATCGCTATCGCCATCCTCGCTCTCGTCGTACCGATGGTTATCATGCGAAGAAGAAACAGGCGGAGGCGGCAAGGTGTCAGCATTCCTACCAGTTGAGGCAGCAGGGAATGTCTTGGCACGCTGGAAGGCACTCTGCCCGGGTCGGGAGAACGAAGGGGGCGACGGGGGGGAATCGGTCCTGTGATTAATAAGAACAGGAAGAGGAGAAGATGTGGTGGTGGTGGTCGTGGTGGTGGTCGTGGTAGGTTTTTTGCTGTGTTGTGCCCCGGCTTTGAGCTTGTTGATTGCGTTGTCGTTGTTGGTGCTGCGAGTTCTTGGAGTGTCTTCGGCTGAGAATGCGAACTTCCAGTTTGCTTCCCATTCTGAAGGTGAGTCACCGGGAGAAGCTGGCGATGCTGCTGGTACTGGGGGTGAGACCGGTTTTGATGCTTGTGGTTTCGTTGTTGTCGTCGTTGTTGTCATCATTCGCTTTTGCGGGTTTCCTGCCGGATTTCCGAGAATGCGGGGGCCGGGGGCGGCGGTCTGGGTTGGTTGTTTGGAGGATGAAGAAGGAGAAGAAGTGGAAGGATTTTGGTTCTCAGCTGCGAGACGAGAATTGAATACGACGGGTTTAGAAGGAGGTTTAAGGGGTGCTGTGGCGCTTCTGGTCATGGTTGGTTTCTGAGGTTGTTGGGCAGGTTTGGTGATGGTTGATGCTTTGAGTGCTGGTTGCATTGAAGAGAATGATGAGGATGATGGTCCTGCGGGACTGTACTTGGGAGGAGGGTCGGAGATGGTGAGTTCGTCAAAGTCGATTAGACTGCCACCACTTTGTTGCTGTGCTTTCCGCTCCAGGCTCTCGAATGTGATGGCGTTTGCGTCAAGTTCGACTGCGTCGTCGTCTCTCTCGATAGACTCCGTAACTCCCTTGATGACAGGGAGTCCGCACCGGGCCAGGATCTTCTCAATGAGGGAAGCATAGCGCATATGTCCTTGAACCTGCTCGCTCAGGTCGATGTTTTCTACGCCGTCAATGTCCTCGATCTCTTGCAGACCGGCAACTCCGAGCTGAATGGATGTGGCGCGGTACAAGAAGGCAAGAAGATAGTCGTTCTTGCTGTAGACATTGAACATCTTTCCCGAGACGACGCTGCGGATCTCTTGCCAATGGTGCCGGTTGGATGGAACAGGCGCACCGATGAATACAACGTTCTCAATCAGCCCAAATGCTTGACGCCTTGCCAGCGATTGGAGACAAGAGTTGATGACTCTGGCGCCGAGCGAGTAGCCTATCAGCGTGACAGGTCTTTCACCCTGCACCTTGTTGATCAAGGCGTCGGCCAGAATCTCCCCGGCCTTTTCAGACCTATTCTTGGCGAGGTTGAACGGGTTATCCAAGGCTGAGGCCGCAGACAGCATATATGCTGGCCAAAGAGCTCCCCACATTGTTGCCAGAACGGTCCGTTTCAAGATTTCCACTTTCATGGTGTTCCATGCGTAGGAATTGACAGTATCTTGCAATGATTGACCAAGCCCGAGAAGGCTGTTCATCTCATACCGGAGGGCAAAAACCTCCGAGTCGTCAGCGAGATACCTCCAGGGCTTGGTGACGTCTTCTTTGGTAGACAGCCATCCATTGATGCCGATAGTGAGTCTCAGCCGTCTCTTATCGGCCTCGCTTTCTCTGGTTCCTCCAGGGCCCCATTCCTCCTTCAGGGGGATGAACTTGAAGTCCTCGACATCTCGCGCATATTTGTCAATAATTCCTCCCTGAATACTGTTAGCTGAACGGAAGATATAATAGCCGAGGTTGTGGATAATTGGACTTACCGTCATCCGAGCTCCAAAGGCACCAAACAACGTGCCCACCAGTGCCCCGTTCATCCAAAATACTCCCAGAAACGAAGCAACACCTCCCAAGCCAACTGACCCCATGACACCGCCAATGGCTCCAGCAACCAGCGGCGCCGCCAACCCTCCTGTTAGCCCTATAACTGCCGCACCCGCAACTGATGCAAGTCCAACCTTGAGGAACCGATTCGCCTGGCTCGCTTGCTTCTTTGCCTCCATCTCCTTGTTAGCAGACATGGTCTTCTCCTGCCTGGCTGCCTCGGCCGAGCCCTCCACCATGGCCTTTGCGATCTCAATCTCCTCGTTATTAACCATTTCCAACGGCAATTCCAGCGCAGAAGCAAGGAAGACCACCAATGCTCTGGCCTCGCCAGTGTAATGACCAGAGGAGAGCAAAACCAGCAAAACACAGCTCAACGACTCAGCCCGGTCCTCGTAAGCGAGACTGGCCAGACGAGTCGGGATGGCATGCCAGTGCGCCTGGAGACGAGCAACTGCTTTCTTTCTCTCGACTTCCTCGTCATTTCCACTGGGAGACATCAAGTCATCACCGAAATCAATGAGACTGTCTGCCGCGGCCGCGGCTCTCCGAGTCTGGGCCAAACGTTCATTGCGTTTCCTCCGGGCATCGAGGCTCTTGGCGTCGTCCTGTTCAGCAAGCAGGTCCTTGAGTTGAGTGAGAACTTCCTTGCGCCACGCATCAAAGTGCTGGAGCGCGGCAGTCCGGAGGCGCACGAGGCCAGGGGAAGGTTGGAAACCGTTGTTTCCTCCGGAGGAAGGGGGAACGATTATGCTGCTGCCCTGGGCGTTTGGGTTAATCGAGATTATGGGTTCGTCATTGGCCGATGAGGAAGATGGTGGTTTTGAATCCTTAAACTCTAGCTGGCTGCGCATATAGCCTGTGACTTCGATCAGGAGGCTGTAGAGGGCTCTCCGGCGGGCGTGGTTGAGGACCGTGTGGATATGACGCGGTTCATTGGCGAGGGGTGCCATGGTTTCGATTTTTTTTTTTTTTTTTTTTTTTAAAAAAAAAAAAAAAAAAAAAAAAAAAGAATCTTCACTTGTAATCTGATAAGAATGAACCTCTCATTATTCAAACTTGGTGATAGGGAAAACTGGTCGATTTACAATGATATTCTACGGCATCATGGTGTTTCCTGCGTCGTCCGTTTTATTCATTTTTTTAAGATTTGGTCTTGGGCAGAGACTCATTGATAAATGGTGTGCCTAATTAGTGCCAAGCGGGTCAAGCAAGTTAGTGGACGTCCACCCCTCATTGCTCAGCTGGGCAAGCACTCAATCGAACAGTTTGTTCAAATGGAATAGGGGCTTCAGGTCCGAGAGGGATTGCCAACTCGACGTAAAAATGCGACCTTGCGGTGCAGAATAGACAGTTTGTGGTTACACGATCCAGATTCTGAAAAAAAGAAAAAAGGCAGATGCCTCATTTTGAGATGTGTGATGGACGCGCCCACCCAATCAATGACTCAATCCCGTCATTGGCCCATAATTTATTTTCTCCCTGTTGGTTCTGGAGGGACCTGATGGGATGTTTCTTTGACCGCTGGATACAACCCCGCTCATTTCAACGCGACAGATCCAATGGGACCTCACCGCGATTTCTCAAACTGTCAAGCGATAGTGCACGTCGTCATTGAGATTTGATGATCGCTTTGATTTTCAGGTTCCCGCTTTCAAAAAAACCAAGAAACCAAGACGGGTTCGCCCGGCTCAGCCTTGGGAGATTTCGTGTGACTGGTGCAGGTGGTCAGCAGCATCAACGGGCCGCTGACGCGGAAAACCGTTGCGTTGTGTCGTCTGGTGTTTGATAGGAGGCTAATTGCTTGACTAATACGTGCAGCTGGTATCAGCGAGTTTATCTCTCCCAGATCTGTGATATCTGTTTCTATTTTCTTCTTGCTTCTGAGACATGCAGAGAAAGACTAGGAAAATTCCATCCGCTCGGTAAAATGACCCCAAATGGGCCATTCATCCCCCCCTCCACCACAACCGCAGTGGCCGCGTCTTCCGAGCACGGGGGAACAGATCTGTACATGTATACGCTCGTGTTCAGCGGGGGCAGCTAATTAATTCGTCAACAACTTTATTTGCGTCGGGTCCCATCGATGAGGTGGCGGTCGGTCCAACAACGTCTTTTTAGGTAGCAGACGGTTTTTGGATATTTTCTGTGGCACTTTATTCTGTAACAGGTCCCCTCGTCAGAGCCCAGCGTGCCCAGGTACTTTTCACATCCACGAGCACGAGCAGCGGAAGCAGAACTTGGCACCTGGACCCCGGTCTGTCAGGTCCTCTCCGAGTCTGTCTCCACACCTTGTCCACTGGACTGTCACTGGGTCCTGGGTCCTGGATCCTGGGTCCTGGGTTTTCCCCATTCATTAATTCTTGGCTTTCCGCTCTCTCTTCCTCGACAGCAGCGACTCTCTCATTCGCAAAAACTTCCGGCTTTTGATTGTTCTCGTCCTTCAGGTCTCCTGCGTGCGGCACGTTTCTTGTCCCGACCGGATGCTCCTTTCGCCGCCTTGGGGGCTTGTTGCAGCCCCCTTTGCGATGTCCGACAATGTCCATGTGTAGGTTCACCCCCCATTCGCCTCATGGTCCCCTTTCAAGGTTGACCCTCTTGACCCTCTCTTGGCAATTGGGATCCCCATCCCGGAGCTCGGAGCGGGTGAGGTTATCGCATCTTGGCCTGGCCAAGCTTTCTGCCAAGCCCGGGGTAGATTGTCACGAACCCGGTTACTGACGTCTCACACGCGCAGCCGTCGATGAGATCCGCAATGTCGTGTATGTACATTTAATACACCACATCTCCTACATATGCAGCCACTAACCTACCCAACAACAGCCTGCTGTTCAGCAATCCGTCCTGGGTCGATGCGGGGACCGTGTCAAACACAATCATCAGAAACGTCACCAACCTGTCGAGCGAGATCGCACATTCGGCTCGCTACACGGGAAACACCACTGTGCTGTCCACCAGGTTCGCCGGCACCACCAACGGCGTCATACAAGGCCTTCTTTATGTGCCCTCTCTTGCCTATAGTGACCCCTGCGTCGGCGAGTCCTCAGTTCATGTTCCCTCCTCTGCTGTCAGGCAGAATAACCTTCCACCCACCAACTATCATCTGATTGCCCTTGCACCATGGGTCAGTCCTCGTTGTGCCAGGTCGTACATGCAGGCTGCCAGGACAGCACCTGTGCGCGGCTTCATCTTTTACGTACCAGGAAATTCCACCGAAGCTCCACCGTCTGCCGATGACCCTCAGTGGGCTATCGAGGAAGAGACCGAGTGGCGGGCCCAGACCGGATACCCAGTTTATGCCGTGTCCGCGCTGGCCGGTCAGCTCATGATGCAACACATAAGCTTGTACTCAGGTAACCTAACCGAAGTGCCATTTGGTCAAAACATATCGGACCGCTTCAGGGCCGATCCAGCAGACTACGTCCGGATATGGGCCGAACTGACCATCAGCACGTCACATTCGGGCCTTGCTACCTGGGTCTATGTTCTCATCGTTCTGGGCGTCCTTCTCGTCGTTATCGCCACAGCTTCGTTCCTGATGCACTTTACTCAAGGTCGTCGACGGGCCTCTCTACGTCGAAGGGTACTGGCGGGTGAAGTCAATCTGGAAGCAATGGGCATCAAGCGGCTCACTGTTCCGATGGACCACATCCAAAAGTTCCCCTTATTCACCTACCACTACGAACCCGATGTGATAAGTCATCCTACATCACCACAATCTCCTTCTTCCCGGACCAGAACTAAACGACACGGCCGGGAGCGACAATCGCAAACCTTGGACTCAAACAATACCAACAACAGACCACGTCGTGCCTCGCGTTCCGCAACATTATCAATATCTGAAGAAAAGACATCATCTTCAGATGTGACATCGGCGAGCTATCAGCCGTTTTGTGAGATATGCCTCGAGTCATATCAGAATCGTGTCACCATCATTCGAGAGCTCCCCTGTGGTCACATCTTTCATCCGGAATGTGTCGACGAGTTCTTGCACGAGGTCAGCTCGCTCTGCCCCTTGTGCAAGACTAACATGCTTCCGTCTGGGTTCTGTCCCAAGATCACCAACAGTATGGTGCGAAGGGAAAGAGCTATTCGACAAATCAGGGGACGCATTGATGATGATAATGGCGAGCATGAGACTGGGGAAGTTGAACAGCATAAGCAGAAGGGCGGGAATCACCGCTGGACGTCTGCATTTAGGAACCGGCTCTTTGCTGTGAGCCCTTCATCGTCTACGTCGACGGAGCTTCAAAAGACCAATGCACCGTCGTCCTCATCACAGCCGCAGCTGCAACAGGATACAGCTGGCGGTAATGACGACAATAACAATCGCGCTTTGGCAAGAGAGCGCATGCGGGAACTGGCCGGAACTGAGCTTGATGATGATGATGATTTGGCTGATGATGGTTCTACGAGATGTAAGTCTAATACTTCCAAACGCAGATGTGTACAACGCATTACTGACATCCTCGCGTTTAGGGAAACGAATGCGTAATAAAGTGTTCCCTGGATTCCACTGAACTTTGCGAGAGATTTATACTCAGTTGATGTTTTTTGATTATAATATTTTACAGTTGATGGGCGATGAATGATACCCCTTGTTTTATTGTTGTCATGTGATGTTTTTTTTTCTTCTTTCATATGTTGGGGTTTTTTATGTATAGATGAACCGTCACATGATTGGTATCATGAGTAAAGGCGTTGCGACTTGGGTTACAGAAAAGAAATGGAATTTACCGAGGTTTTGTTTTTTGTTGGAGATATATGATGTTGGGTTTGTCCTGGAACTGTTTAGCTTCAAAGTGATTGAGAAGGGAGGACAGTGGGAGGAAACAATTAAGCAAAAAGCAAATTCATGGCACAGCAAAGCAAAAACCACCTTCATTCATCATGACTTCTGACAATTCCGCTTGACGTGAAGCAATTATGTTTCAAGTTTCTGGATGAGTTACTCCGAGCCTCGATGTCATGGTTCGTTCCCATGACCTGCAAGACAGCCAGACCACCATCAGTGTTTCGCATTCGTCAAAGACTGGCTGGCCTGGCTGGCTTACGCCGGAAGAACGGATACCCTCCTGAGATCTCTGTTGATTCGCATTCGATCCAAACTTTAAGCCAACCGGGGGGGGGGGGGGGACTTGGGCCTTGCTGTTGAATTTTAGATTTGGGAAACTTGCCTGGGAGTGTGCGAAAAGGTAAAGGTAGGCAGATCGCCCGTGACTGTTGGCAACGACGGCACAGGGTGGTGGCAGCGACCAAATTTTCTTAAATAATTTTCCTCTTGACAAGGAGCCATGATATTTCGTCACATCTGCACGGTTAGGCATTTTTTTTTTCACACAAGCGGGAGGAAGGGAGGGAGAGAGATAGAAAGAGCGGACAAGAGAACATGGGCGAAACACATCATTAACCTTGATCTTGCCCAGAGAACATTGAGAGATCTATATCCCAGCAAAAAATGACCATAAAATTACGCCCAACATGTATTTGACCTCGAGCAATGGGTGCACGGCTCTCTGCATAAACCACAAACACGACCACACATAAATAAATCAAATACAGATACAGAGTTAGATCACTCGCTCTCTTCTTCCTCCTCCTCCTCCTCCTCCTCTTCTTCTTCCTCCTCACTCTCCTCCTCCTCCACTTCCTCCTCCACTTCCTCCTCCTCTTCACTACCCATCTCCTCATCACTCTCCCCACCCTCATCACCATTTCTCAACCCCTTCGCCTCCTCCTCGTCCTCCTTCCGTTTCCTCTCATCCTCCTTCCTAGCCTCCTCCATCATCCTCCTCGCCTGCTCCCTCAGCTTCCTCTGTCCAACCACAAACGCCCCAACCGGCGTCTTCTCCCACTCCAAATCCTTCAGGAACGCATCAACCTGCGTCCTGTCCTTGGGCGCAAAATCCACTTTGCTTCTCTTGTCCTCAATGAACTTGGCGTTTGCCTCGATCTTCTGCACCAGCAACATCAGATTGGAAGCCAGCTTGTTGTTCTTGTTGCCCGTGCTCTTTTTGCGCGACTCCTTGAGCCACCTCTTGAGGCTGATGACTACCGGTAGGGAGAACTCGGGGAATGCAATATTGCGGGACCACAAGACGAAGAACTCGGAGAGGAGTTCAATCACTTGTTCGCCTACGCCGTCTTGGAATACGCGAGTGCGGAGGTATGATTTAGGGGCTTTGTAGTTGGTTAGGAAATCCAATGGTTTGAGGGTAGATTGCTTGGGGGGTTTCTTCATTTCCGCAGAGTTCAGGACCTCAAGCAGTGCTGAAGCGAGAGGGATGTAGGTGTCGGTCGCGCGGGACAGGCGCAGCAGGGAGCGGATGAGTTGGAATCGGATAGGGAAGTACAACGCCGTGGGGATAAGCCGCATAGCGCCCAGTGTGACTTGCACCAAGGGGTAGATGAGCAGTTTGAGCTGGGACTCCTTGCCTGCCTCTGCTTCCTTGAGCGGGCTGCAGTGCTCCGAGAGGACGCATGACCAAAAGTCGAGCGAGTGAACGTATTGCCAGTTGTACACCGCGCGGAATGAATCGTTCTTGTTGTTGACGATGCTGTTGCGCAGGTGGATGGCGAGCTGACGGATGGAAGCGAAAGCGGTTGTGTAGCCCAACGCCTGGTCGAAACCCCAGAGCTCGGCGGCCGAGTTCTTCATGAGGTTGATGCCGGCGATTGTGTTGTGATTGGTGAGTCTGCTGCCGTTTACGAGACCTTGATAAGTGGCCTTGAGAACTGATTCTCTGACGCCCTTGTCGGCGATCACCATGAGGCGACGGAGGACGAGGAAAGCTGTTATCCTGGCGGTTTCTGTGCTTGCGGGCTGGGACCAAAAGGCAACAACTGTCTTGATGAGCATCTTAAGGAGCTTTCTGAAGGAAAGAAGATATGGAAGGAGAGGGTTGAGGGCGTTGAGTGTGAGCTTGAGAGTGGGGTCGTCTGAGAGAGTGCCCAACATGCGGATGATGGATGCGGTGTAACTTTTGATGAGACCACTGAGAGTCTTGAACTTCTTGGTCTCGGTCTGAACGTAGACCTTACCGGCCGCGGACTCCTTGACTGGCAAATGATGTTGGAGGACCTCGGGGATGTGCTTGAGAGCGGTGATGAGGATATCGTGGAAAACGTTGGGGTTCGTAATCGTATACCGCTGCGGGTTCTCATCGTCGTCCTCATTCAAGTGGGCTGCGCAGCGGAAGGCAATAACTGTCTGCTTTGCGGCCCTGAGAGAGTACGTCTCGGCCATTGATGCCTTCCACTTGGCAATCATGGCCTGTGTAAGCTCACTGTCATCCGCCGGCTCCTCCTTCTTGGACTTCTTTTGCTTCTTTTTCTTGGGTTGTTCGTCGTCCTCTCCCTCGGCCTCGCTGCCGCTGAGTTCATCGACCTCGTCGAGACTTGCGTTTTCGTCAAAATCGAGGGCCTCTGGGTCGTTCTCTTTCAAGAACTTGTAGAATTCTGGATCCTTCTCTGCAAGGGCCTCCATGGCGCTCTTGGACATGCCGAGGTCCTCCTCGTCGTCGCTGTTATCTCTCTCTCCCTCGCCATCGGTATCGCTGTTGATAATATCCTCGTCTTCTGAGATTTCGAGTTCGCTACCGCTCTGGTCTGAGGTCTGCTCCTGCGCCTTGGACTCGCGTTTCCTCTTGCCCAAGCTAGCAGCGGGCGTCGAAGCGTCGCCGTTCTTGTCGCCATCGATGATTTCGAAACCGCCCTGGAAAAAATCATCGACGCTCATCTCGGTGCCCTTGGTGCCGGGCTTCTTGTTGGTGGGCTTGTTGGGACCCTTGAAGAACTCATTGTCGAGCGCGCGCTTGGACTGCTTCTTATCTTTGATCTGTTGTTTTTGCTTGATCTTTGCTGTCACTTTTCTTCGCTCCAAAACACCCTTGAGATGTTTCTGTTCGAACTTCTTGGTCGCCTTTGCGTTCTTTTTTGAGACGGCCATTTTGGGCGACTGGTTGAGGTGTAGATCTCGGCAATTGGGTCTGGCCGAGGAATTGATGCAGAGCAGGAACTCAAACTTGGAGGTCGCTCATTCTCCAAACTTTTTTTCGAATCTCTGTCCGGGGTCCTTATCGAAAATCTTTATCAGGCGGGGCAGCTAGTCTGTTTTTGAATTAGCGTAAGGACTGCAGCCAGGATCAGCCAGGTCCACAGCTGCCTTGTCACCGAGCTCTTGGGGCTTATCGAGTCCGATAACAACTTACAGCCGACAGTTGCATCATCCTCACCCTTCTCCTATCCCTCGCAATGCGCCAACAGAGCCACAGCTCCAGACCGTCACGATGATACCACGGCAACCTTACGCGCCAACTCCTCACAGTTATGTGCCCAATTCTACGCTTTCAGCAACCATCAACCTCGATGAGGTGTGTCCCAATTCCAGCTTTGACATCCTTGCCCCGCACCAAGCTTCAACCGCTCTCCATCCCAAAGAACAACCCGACTAACGTTGGGTCTCGCCTCTTTCGCAGGAAGTAAAACTAGCCGACACCCGCGCCGAGCGCGACCTCCAAGATTCCCTCGCCGAAATCTTCAGCATCATCGTAACCCTCGACGAGCTCGAAAAGGCCTTCCTCAAAGACGCAATCCCAGAAGCAGACTACACCGAGATCTGCGAGCGCTCTCTCAAACAATACAAATCCCTTGTCGCCGATGAAGCCGTATCGAAAGCCTATGTTGGTCTAGAGGAGTTCAAAGCGGAATGGGACCTCGAAGTGCCTCGCGCAACTGAGCGCATCCGCGTGGGGATGCCTTCGACGGCGCTGGCGACCACTTCGGGCCCACCACCAAACGCTGCATCTAACAATGGAGGAGGGAAGAACATTAGCGGAACCTTGATATTGGAAGCGACGCAGAACTTCATTACGTTCATGGATGCATTGAAGTTGGGCTTGTTGGCCAAGGATCAGCTGCATCCTCTGCTGACGGACGTGATTCAGAGTGTGAATAAGGTTACGACACAGGATTTTGAGAGTAGGGGCAAGATTGTGCAGTGGTTGATTGCGCTGAATCAGATGAAGGCTACTGAGGAGCTGAGCGAAGACCAGGCGAGAGAGTTGGAGTTGGATATCAATTCTGCGTATCATGGGTTTAAGAGCACCCTCGAGTGAAATGCAAAAAGGTGTGGGTTGGAGGACGAATGCGTGACAGTTGGGGTGTGGCATCGATACCCATGACTTGATTATATTGAAATACCATTTACAAAGTAGCAATGTATGTATCAACAAAGATGTTCATGAATGATGGGGAGTTCAAAATAGTTGGTTTGTGAGATCAGCTGTCTAAGCAGGACGTCAGTCAGTCCTTGGCAGCATGGCGACCAAACAACGACAAAAGGAAGAAGATCTTCACAATTCACAATATTCCCAGAAAAATGATGGCAAAAAGCTCACCTGCCGCCCCGAGAGAGGGCGACAGGCTACGAAAACCCAGGTGGGTTTTGCTCTGCGCAGCGAGGCGCTCGAAGACACCCACGCTACACGAGGACGCAGATGAATTCGCGGAGGTCGGAAGCTCAGTCACCAACACGAGGGTGAAAGAGATCCGCGGGAGGATGCCTCGGCCGGGAGTTGAACCCGGGGGCGTTGGCGTGCCCGCGACGCCCCAATACCGCTCGGCCATACCCAAGTATGACCATTGGGACGTCTGGTGGTAGTAGGAAAACTGGACCTACTATATAAAGCCTCTGGCTGCCTGGAATTGGTCGAGTCACTTTTTAAGCTGCTAATTATATCGTAATGAACATCACATCCATAGTTGAATCATCGTTTCTTTTGTTGACAGCCCCTCTTGTGTCGATTCACGTCTCTACTGCCTGATCATGCCCTTCATTTTTGAGAGTATCACCATTCCACCCGCTCAAACCAAGGCCAAATACTTGTCCCTCTCTCCTTTCTTCACACCTCAATCTGAACATCCCTATCTTTTCACCCCCCTACACCAAAAAAGTCCAAAAACTAGGATACACAAACTCCTCCTCAAATATCCTCCTAACCTGCTCCAACACAAACCTCTCCACCTTGCCAACATTCTTCAAGCTCTGCTTCCCGCTTTCCCTCTGTCCAATCTCGCTCTCGACCCTAATCTCCTGCAACAACCCACCCAGTTTCGTATTTGCCCCCCATCCATCCGTACTCCCACCGCCTTGTTGGTTCTGCTGTCCGTCACTCCCAACGGCAGCCACCGCATCCTCAGGACTCAAGAAGCAAAAATGCACCCTCTTCCTTATGTTCGCTAGCACGCCGACTCCGTCAAATGTTAGTCCTGTAATACTTAACCTCACCGGGATGCCTACAAAGCTGGGCATGGGGTAATCCAACAAAATGTCGGCTGTGAGGAGCAGTTTGATGTCTCCGGCGTATTTGATTCGGAAAACAGCTTGGAGGTCTTCGATTCTTTTTTCTCTCATACGGTGGCCGCTCTCGTCTTCTTCAGACGAGCTTGGGGATGGAGAAGGTTTAGGAAGGATTTGAGGGGACGGTTTGTTTGGTGCAGGCTCATCATCGTCGAGTACGGCTGAGCCGCTGGCCATCATTAGTTGGGTAGCTGCATCCCGCGTTGGAGGACGGGATGCGCCGGCTGAATTTGGAGCCGAGTTGGCTGCTAGGGTTGAGACGCTGTGTTTCTCTCTCAGAGCGGGAATGGAGAGTACGGTTGGGGAGGGAGGAGGGAGATTAGTGGCTGCCGGGACGGTTGGGCTAAAGTCCGCTATGGAGATGGAGGATTGAGAAGGGTTGCGGTGGTGTACCGGCTGAGCTGGCTGAGGAGGTTGGATATATTGGTGATGGAGGTTTGGCGCCGATGAGCTGTGGCCGTGGCCGTCGAGCCAGGACGTATGGTGATGGTGATGGTGGTTGAGATGGTGCGCACCAGCTACGGCGGCCAGGGGGGTCTGCGTGCCTGATAGACCCGGGGCGAACTGAGAGTGGAAGTAGTGCATGTTGGATGTTACACCTGGGATGCCGGGTGTGGAAACCCGGAGGAAGGGGGTTCCCGTATCGTGCCCGTTGCGGGAGCCATTGCCGGGGCGACCGGGGAGGTGGCCGAGACTGAGATGTGGTGGGATGGCGGTTGGATTTCGGCCTCCTCGGGCGGCTGCAGCAGCCAGTTCTTGGGCGTGTCGTCGTCGCCGGTCCTCTAGGGTTT
This sequence comes from Cladorrhinum sp. PSN332, assembly GCA_033297175.1. Lineage (NCBI taxonomy): Eukaryota > Fungi > Ascomycota > Sordariomycetes > Sordariales > Podosporaceae > Cladorrhinum > Cladorrhinum sp. PSN332. Next base: position 72,525 of record MU858873.1, read on the forward strand.
GAGATGCGGCTAGACTTTCTGCATCGTCATCTTCGCTCTCAGAGTCGGAAGCGAAGTCTGAATCGAGGTTCTCTTCGTAAAAGTCTGGTAAGGGGTCCGTGATGTCTTTTAACTCGACTTCGGGAGGGATGGTGCCAAACTGGAAGTCGTGGACGGTGACTGATTTGATGAAGCGTGGCAGTGGGACTGATTGGAATTTGGTGTGTATGAAATCACGGATTCTGAGAGCTAGTTCTTGTCCGTCGGGGCCGCCGGTGACGGTTTCCCAGTTTAAATCAATTGACATGATGACACTGAACCTTTTAATCCATCGAGATATGTAATTTGGATATCATGGACGTTGATATCACTTCAGTGATGAATCCGGGTCTTGGGTGCATGATGAGGTCAAAGGACGCCTTGCAGAGTGGGGCAAGACAGCACCTCCCTCGTCTATGAGCTGCCAAACGAAGCATAAAAGTTCAGTCACGACGGCCAATTCGTGTCATATAGTCCGGTATAAATTTACCATTTATCAGAGATATTTTGAGATTGAAGCCTCGATCACGTTGATTCATATCAACCAGTTCATATGCAATGTGCTGTTAGAGAGCGTATCACGGCATAATACACGACAGAGTCCACAACGGACAGCTGCGCATTAAACCAAATACAGAAACCAAATGCTTAACATCCCATTTTGAAATATTCGATCGATGGGTAACCTTGCAATTGACTCATAAAGGAAGAAAAATCGAAGGATGGAAAGTCTGCAAGGCATGAAGCAATCAACGTTAATACGACCCTAACCCTTGTCAATCCCCCAAAAAGAGGGTGAAAATCCAAATCGGCGAGTGGGTCTACTAGGAAAGGGCTCCACCGTCTCCTAGGCAACGACACGTTTGTCGATCAACAAGCGGCAGCTGCGTCGCACATTCACCGTCTCCCAGGTTGTCTTGCACTTGCCTCGCATCCACAACCAAGCGAATTGAGGCGAAACCGTCGCAGTCAGGCTGTAAACAGCAAGAGCGTCATTCGCCAGTCGCGGGTAGGTAAGAAGCACAAAGTTCAGTGTTTTGAGGGATTGTTTTGTAGTCCCTTCCTCCTTTCCCGCTTTTCGTCATTTCTTCCTTCCCGCCGCCCCCTTACGTTCAATCGAAAAATCACGAAAAAATCAACCCTCCAAAAAAAGGACAATGGCCCGCCCGCATTCACCACCCAAAAGGGTGACGAGGGCTCGCGCAGCTGCCAAAGCCACCGAGCCCGCGACCAAGACCACCAAGGTTATAACTGCTGCTGCCAAAGCAAAGGCGGTTCGCAGCAGCACAGCAACAGCACCAACAATATCATCAACAGCATCATCCACCACGAGGTCATTGAAACGAAAGAGCCCCTCTGACGAGGAGGATTCCGACCACGAAGGTCGCGAACGAAAGCAACCCATGTTATCATCCACAATCACCGGCAAGCCCGCCGCTCGGGGACGGGGCCGACCGAAGAAGGCCGATACAGAACCACAGCAACCCGTGTTGTCTACTTCAACCAGGACCCGAGGAAGGCCAAAGAAGGCCGACGAGCCTGCGATTGAAGAGCCAGCGCCCGCTCGACCAATCAAGGCAGCTCGCGCCAAGAAGACTGCGACTGGTGCCACAACCGCTGAGCCAGCCAAGACGACACGCACTCGTCCCGCGACGGCAGGAACCGCAAGCACCGCAGCGAAAGCGCTGGTTAAGCCCACCGTCAAGAAGACCGTCAAGTTTGAGGAGCCTGAGAAGGAGAACATAGCGCCTGCTGCCACTGCCAGAGCTTCGACCAAGACTTCGACAACATCAGCTGCCGCCGGTGGTCTTCGCGGAAAGCCGGTACGAAGGGGTGCTGGCGCTGCAGGCCGAGCAACCCGAACAACCAAGGCCGGCGCCGCAGAGAAAGAGGACAAGCCGATGCCATTGAGTCCTAAGAAGATCAACCAACTTTCCATGAACCGGTCCGTTGAGTCGGATGACGAGCTCGCTATGGATGAGAAAGTCCCTGTGAGACGGTTTAAGAAAGCCCCCATTAAGGCCGCAATTGGCGCCAGTAAGGTCTTGAAATCCTCGATCGATCAAAAGCCTGCCTCGGCGGTGGTCGAAAACGACGAGAACGCACCCGTCGTCGGTGCTCCGGAGCCCAACCTTACTCTGATTCTGGGAACCCCTGCCAAGCGTGTCCCTGCGTCCCCGTGGAAGGGCAGCATCGCGTCTCCAGCTAAACGCGTCGAAGGCCTTTTCGGTGCCCAAATTGCCCTGAAGCGTGAACAAGAAGAAGTCCAGGCTCCGCAATCAGCAGTGAAGGCGGGTCTGCTCCAGACACCAGCCAAGCGACAGCCATTGAGCATCCCAATTTCTTTTGGAATCACCAGTGGGACGCAACCCAGTGCATCACCTTTCAAACTTTCTCTGCTCTCGTCGCCCGCAAAGCGATCAATCATGTCGCCAATTAAATCGTCGCTGCCCCCCAGGATTGAGGAGGAAGAGGAACCAAGAAGCCCAGCGCCCAAGCCGACCCTCCTCGCCAGCCCACTGCCCCCCGTCACAGAACCCACCGATGAAAATGCAGATGTCGCTTCTGGGGCTCCCGCTGACGAGGAGGGAGAGGATACGATGATGATTTTGGAGGAGGAAGATGAAGATGTGGAGATGCCAGAGTCTCCTAGCAGACCTCGCTTCCCGGGGCGCCTTTCTGCGGTGCTGCCTCGAGAAGCCGATCCGACATTGCCGGATAACCTGATGGTGGTTGAAGAGGAGGAGGGGGAGGAAGAGGTTGAGGACGACTCGGCCGAAACCATCATTGAAGAAATCGAGATGGAGGCCGTTGATGCCGAAGGGGACCGCATGGTCCTCGATCTTGACTCGATCGAGGTCAAGACTGATGAGTCGCCGGCAAAGAGTCCCGCTGAACCTACCCCAAGACCCGCCAATCCTGTGTTTGGCCTTCGGGAAAAGGACCTGAATCCATTCGGCGATGATACCGACTCGGAAGAGGAGGCAACACGCCAGTTCACATTTACTGCCGGACCCGAGACCCCCCTGGCCCCGTCCTTCAACACACCCGGTACCCGCACCGGGCCCACGAGGTCATCTGCCCGAAATGCTGCTAGGAGACTCAAGGCGGCTGGTGGTCTTGGCTTCACACCTCTTGCCGACCAGCTTGGTCAATGGGCTGCAGGACCCAGTCCATTGAAGACGGGCATCAGCGCCCCATCACCCTCGCCTCCTCCGGCCGAGACCATCACCCAAGTGGAGCTTCCAACTCCTGGTGTTGAAATGGCCCAGAACAACTTCTTTGAGGAAGAGATGCTTGCTCGGCCCGAGGCCATGGAGGTTGAGCAGGATAGTGAGCAGGAAATTGAGCAAGAGGAAGCACCTGTTTTCCAGAACCAAGAGATTGAAACCCCGGTTCTCGAAGATGTCTCTTTCACTGAGGAGGATGTCGCATTGGCAGCTGAGGCCAACGAGATGTCGCTTATGGAGCCTGAGCGGATTGAAGAGGCTGTCAATACCAGTGCGTCCAGCCACGACGATACCATCTCGGAAGCAAGCCAAGAATATGGTGACGAGAACGCAATCCCAGTCGAAATCAACCTCGTCTCCAACATCATGGAGCAGGCCCCCGCCCTTCCCCCAGTAACTCCGGCTCGTGTGTTGCGGCGGCGGGAGGTCCACACTGTCGCAAAGGTTCCTCTCAAGCCAGCGGACGAATCAACCCCCAAGGCCAAGGCAAGGAAGCGCCACAGCACTTCACGTATGCCTTCCTCGCGCCCCACCCAGGGTATGACGACCAGGAACGCCACAGGCATCTCGTATGAGCCCGCCAACGTTAACGAGGAGAATACCGTTCCTGATATCAAGGCGGAGGACGAGAGCGGCAATACGCTTCCCCCAATCACGCCTGACAAGGCGGATATCTGGCAGAAACTGGGCACTCCAGCACGCAGTCCTCATCGGCATCTGAGCCCTGCGCTGCTGCGCGGTGCTGTTGTCTATGTTGACGTTCATACCAGTGAGGGCGCTGACGCCAGCTCGCTCTTTGTCGAGTTGTTGAACCAGATGGGGGCACGCTGCATCAAGGACTGGAAGTGGAACCCTGATAGTTCGGACTCTAAGATTGGGATCACACATGTTGTGTATAAGGATGGTGGAAAGCGTACTCTGGAGAAGGTGCGCCAAAGCCGTGGTGTGGTGCAGTGTGTTGGTGTCAGTTGGGTTTTAGAGTAAGTGCCCCCTGTTATCACCAGTCAGCCAGAAACAAAATACTAACAGCCCTCTCAGCTGCGAGCGTGAAAACGAGTGGCTCCAGGAAGACGCCTACTACGTCGACACGTCGTCTGTTCCTCGCGGAGGTGCCAGAAGGCGAAAGAGCATGGAGCCGCGTGCGATGACCAACGTGAATGGCACCATGGTTCCGATTTCCACCGCCAACAATGGCAGCAGTAACAGCAGCAATACCAAAAATAAGTCCAACCCTCCTGCCAGCTCGGACAACTCCTCCACCACTACTACCTCGTCTTCCACCACCACCACCACCACCACGTCCTCGTCCTCGTCCTCCTCTTCTTCTTCTTCTTCCTCTCGCCGTCAGAGCACTCAAGCCCCTTCCACACCCCCAGCCAACAACACCCGCCGCAGCAGTAGCCGTCGCGCTTCCTCCCTCTGGGTCCGCACCCCTGAGCGAGTGGACCAAAGCAGCCCAAAGAAGGACGGCGGCGACTCAGACTCGGAAAAGGAAGACGACGAAGAGACAGAGTGGGGCCAGGTCCTCACTCCAGTACCCAAGACTCCCGCGCCGGAAGCTATTGCTCGCTATGCGGCTAATATCAGTCCTGGACCTGATACTCCCGAGTCTTCCGTGGCAGATGATGAGGACGAGCAGAGGCAGCAGATGCTGATGAGGACTTGCCCCCCCAAGAAGACTGCTACTTTTGCTGAGCTGGGCGAGGGAGTGTTGGGGAGGGAGAAGGATGCGCGGGTGTTGATGCGGTTGATGGCTGCCAGGAGGAAGAGTTTGCAGTTTGCTCCCAAGATTGGGAGTCCTTTGGCTAAGTCTTGGCGGTAAAATGCCAGTGGGTTGGACAGAATGTCTATAAAGTAATCGATCAGTATGGTTGTAGGGTTTGGTTTTTTGGGGTCTAAATCAAAGGGCGGTTTCATTTGATGATGACGACGACGGATGGATATATGGGCTGTATAGCATGGATTCACTCGTTCTCAGGGTATTATTGTTTTGTTGGTCATTCGTTTAGAACACACACACACATACGTACCACGTACATATAAGAAAGGTGGGTGGTGGTGTTGGAGTTACTAGTTGATTTTATGGAAGTGCAAATAATACACTATCATTTTATGAAGTACTTTTCATGTATGAGGTTGCGGGTTGTGTCTGTGTGGTTCAAACTCGGTTCACCAGGTCACGTCGAGGACGGAGCGGAAAAAGAGGCAAACCTCGGAGATCAAATCGATCGGCCCTGCATGAAAGCACCTGAAGGTCAGGGTCATAATTACATACATCATTTCCGCTAGAAAAATATAAACCAAAACACCACCCACACAGCATTTACCCCCCGCTATGCACAATCTCTCTAAATCAGATATGTTATGCAGGTAGGTATGATAAAACAATTGAACCGATTTATCCTTATGGATGCCACAGCTTCCAACCTTGCCAACTGCCTAATCAGTACTTACACACCAGCATACGTCCTCCCCACAATATCTCCTCCGCAAACAGCCTTCCTCTCCTCTTCGCTCCATCCCGCACTCCAAGTCCTCAAATCCTCCAGAGTAATATTCCCATCCTCCAACCCTCTTCTCAACAACATATCAACCCTCTCACTTCCATCACCTCCCCCAATCACGTTTCCAGGCGATCTCCCTCCTCCACCAGGAATACTCGGCCCATCGGGATTATTCCCATCCCACTTGCCCTTCCCCCTACTCAACATCCCAAATCTCAGCCCAACCTCTGTGACCGTAACGATGATGCTGATAAGGATCAGGATAATAATGATCCACGTGATGTAACTCATCTTAGCATCGGCCACGCTGTCTGCCAAAATCTCTGCGAGGTCCAAAAAGACTCGACACCGCTCATTCAGCACCTTGATACGCTCATCTATTTCCAGGTAATCCCTGATAGCGACGTACAGCGGGTGAAGCGTCGGTTCAGAGTCCCAGAAGAAATTGGGCACGTCCAAGATATTGGATGCTGGATCAAGGATTAGATTCCGAACTGAAGGGGGCAGTGATGGCAGCGCAACTTACAAAGATTGATATCAACCCTAGACTTGAATAACCGCCCCAAAATCTTTACAATCTCGGTCCTCGTCATGTTCAACTCGCCCGTCAACGCCAGCCTCTTCGGCACATGCTGCGCATCGAGCATAGTCTCCGACATGCGCTCCTCAAAGAAGCACAGCTTGGTGCTCTGCGCAATAGCATGACTAATGGTCAATTTAACCATGTGGTCCGACTTGGGTAGCAGCGTAATCATGTCGTTGAAGACCCGAGGGCGCTTAACATCCGGGCTGTATTCGAAATGAAACTCCTCAGTCTCAAAGTCCATTTCGTCCAAGGGCCGCGTAGCAAGCGTGACGTTTGACTCGTTCTCAGCAAAGGTGATGTCGGCCAAAATGTCCTTCTCCTGGCGCTCCGTGAAGTTCCAAAAGACCACGACACCATATGAGAAGACAAACATCTCGCCAAAGTTCTTCACGTCGGGAACAAGACGATTAATGGGGCTGACAGTTACTTGTCCTCCCGGTGACTCGTCGTTTCTGCCGCCAAGGACTTCTGGAGCACTGCTGGCAAGTGGTTGTAGAATCGGACCAGCATTTGGACTTCCCACCCCTTGGTTTCCAAAAGCGTATTCGTCCCAGTATCCTTCGTGCTCGTCTCTTCGTTCGCTTCGCTCGATTTCTAAATCCAACACTGTTTTCCCCGTTCCCGGCGTCTTGAGAATCGGTCGACTTCGTAATCTGTACCCATCCACACCTGGCAGCAATGGCAGGTGATACACAGTGTACAGACAGTCGTCGTAAAGTTTCGTCTTTGCCTCGTGTTTGGTCTTCAAGAACTCTGCTGTTGCCTTGATCTTAAACGCCTGCGCGGTGCAGTATGCTGTCAACCGCGATACCTTCTCTCCTCGCTGCCTCTTAGGCAGCCGCTCTGCATAACTCTTTCCACGGATTCCTCCTCTTTTTCTTAATACGTCGAGTTCCTCGTCCTTCAAGGGTCGGTTCTCGTCCTCGGCGCTCTGTAGTATCGAGGCCTGCCTCGCCAGTTCGTCATCGCTCGGTAGGTCCTCATCCTCTCCTCCTGGTGCTTCTGGAAGCAGAACGAGCTTCTCGCTGATTTTCGTTGTACGTGAGGGAACATTTTGCTGGCCTGTCCTCGCGGAGGCAATTGTTGGTAGACCTTGGCTAGGACGGCGAGTGGGACGTGATGGCCGTTGGCCGGGATGGCCTCTCGGTTGGCCAGACGGTATGTCCGATGAGTACCCAAGCACATTGTCGACGGATATTCGATTGCTTGATCGACTAGAACTACTTATAGATGTTCTTTGCGGACCGCTGCGTCCTAAAGGGCGTTCGCGGGCATCGGTTACCTGTTGTTGGATGGGCTGTTAGCCAATGGCGGTGACGGCATGTGACATTTGAGACAAAACTCGCCAGAACCGAAGGCGCTCGTTTTGAGGACGCCATGCTTTGGGTGGGGGATCGTCAACTTGATATGACTGGATAATTGATTGCAAATGATATTCCTCCGATTCGTGGAACAATCAATGAATTGACGATTTAGAATCGATACTTTTAGAACGATTCGACTTCTTTTTGTTTTATGTGCTTATCGATATCCTATCTCTCAGAGGATAGGTAAGTGGAATTGGTTGTTAACCTCCACAGGGGAGTGTTGACGATGTGGCTCCTCAGAGGCCCAAGTTCGGGGATATAATGGTGTGGATGATGGTGAATGGGGTGATGGATCATTTGGAAAAAGAATCGCTTTCCGATCGGCTCTCCAAGCATCCCCAGAAATTACAAAAGCCAAGCGACGTCATTGCGCGCCGCCCCCACAAGTAGCACCCCGCAACCAACTGCCATGACAGCCAATGCCATTGCTTTGTTCACTTAAACTCAGAGAAGCTGTTCATGTGAGCATAGATATTAGAGATATCCAAAGAGCTTCAGGAAGACACTTTCTCCAAATGCGATAAGGGAGCTCGATAAGGCAAAAGTTGCACCACATGGCGTTTGACGAGCGAGGAGTGAAGACTGCATTACTAGGTCGATGCTTTGTGCACTACGATAGCTCAGACTGAAGTCTAACCCGGCGCTATCAATTCAAATTGAAGTTGGAATTAGTATAAACTCAAACTGATTGGGTCCCCATAAATGTCGAATGACTAGGAGTTTAGATGATCTGCCTGTCAATCACATGCTAGGCGCGTCTATCAATTATAACTAGCCAACCATCCATGTATCTGTCTAGGTACACGACGTAGAACTACTGATCAATACTCACAGAAAGCCATGGTCTGACAAGATTGCGAAGGAAGAAGGAAGGAAAAAAACAACCAGATTAAGGTATCTTGAGCATTCGCTCTGACCTGCCTTGATATCCCAAACGCCGAAACCGCTGTATCCATCACTTGCCCTCCGGAAACATCTCCCCAAACTGATCAAACATCTCTCCCAGACATAACCAACATCGACGCGCTCGATCACCGAAGATTTAGCCCATGCGCATCATCTCCCAGGGTATCCCTCATCGCTACTTGTACTGCATTGGCCCATGCGGTCCCGGTGGACCACCGTTCCATCCATTGTTCCCAGGCGGATGCATTGGTATCCCGCCGCCCCCGCCACCACCACCACCACCACCACCGCGCATTTGTTGAACATCGGGTCGCTGGCCAAGTGGTTGGTGATAGTTGCAGATTCGGCATTGGATATCTTCGTAACCCTTCATGGACAGAGGAACGACGGGCTGTTACAATCGAGTCAGCAGCGTTCGCGAAAAGTTTCACAAACTTGAGGAAGAGAAAACCTACAATGAAGCAAAAGGTAAACCAAGGATGCGACTTGATGACGCTTCCAGAATAGTTACCGCAGTTGTGGCATCGACAAACGACGCCCTCGTAGCCTTCCACCTCCTTGCGGAACGTGTGTTCGCCACACGTAAATATTAAACACATGATGTTCTGCTTGCGCCGAGCTCGTTTGACGGCGTAGATTCGGCTTTATCAGTCGAGAATAAATCAACTGATGTTGTGGTATAAGCTGTCGATAATTGCCTGCGGCGTTGGGTGCGATTGATGGTTTTGTTCAAAGAGAGTTGGTTGAAAATAGAAGCCAAGGGAAAACGGGAGATGATAAATGTTCGCCCAGGAAATGGCCTTCCAAAATGACGATCACGGTTGGCTGTCTCGGGTAAGGTATTCGCCCAGCATTGCGTGTTCCAACAGGGCTGTGTCGCGGGAAGGGAGCGGTTGCCAAGGTGCCAAGACAGATTGGAGATCTCGGCGCCATATGCAAGGGAACATCTAGCTGCATGATTGGTTGACAGGTTGGAGTCAGTTATCCACAACGTGTCAACCCCACCAAGAACTGATCCAGCCAAAAGTTTGAGCTCTGGGGAAATCTTTCAAGCTCCTGGTTGCAAGTCAGTTTTATCCCCGACGCGATCCCATCTTTTCTACCCACGATCCAATCGCGCATGCAAGTCGCATTATACCAACGATTACACACCAAAGGTATCACAACCGGATCTTCCCTTGATCCCCACATCACTCTAATCTCTTGGGAAAAAGTCGACAACAATGCTCTACGACCTGAACATCGCCTGGTCCCCAGGCACACCCGCCACCGACCTCGAATCAACCCTCCGTTTCGCAAAAGGCCTAGGCTACGACGTCGTAGCACTCAACCACACAATATCTGGTCCTTCAATTCCCACACAGCCAAACCCAATCACGAATCCCATCACGCTCCCACCCTCAGCGCCAACCCACCCTTCCTACCCTATCCCAATATACTCCTCCTCCTCGTCATTCTCCTCCACCCCATCGAAATCTCTACCCATAATCCTCCGACGAGCAACGCTCCTCATCACAGACCCAGCAACAACAAATTACCGTCTAGCCGACTTCACACGAACCTACGACCTCCTAGCCCTCCGTCCAACCTCGGATAAATCATTCCAATGGGCCTGCTCCTCAACCACCGAACCACCCGCTTTAATATCACTCGACTTTACCCAGTACCTCGGATATCATATCCACCCTAAAACAGCAATGTCAGCCATCGCCAGAGGCTCCAGATTCGAAATATGCTACTCCCAACCTCTCCAAGCTTCAGGTCCGGAGGCTTCCAGACAAAGATCAAACTTCATCGGCAACGTCCAGAGCCTAATAAGAGCAACGAAAGGAAGGGGAATAGTACTCAGCAGCGAAGCAAAGAACGCACTGGGGCTGAGGGGTCCAATGGATGTGGTCAATTTGCTGGCGGTTTGGGGATTGGGTACGGAAAAGGGCCTTGAAGGTTTCGGAGACGGAGCAAGGGCGGTGGTGGTGAATGAGGGAGTGAGAAGGAGGGGGTTTAGGGGGGTTGTTGATATTGTCAGGCCTGCTGAAGGTGGGGAGGAGGTTTTGAGGCAGCGGCAGAAGGAGGAGGAAGCCAGCGGGAATGGTAAGAAGGATAAAAAACAGCAGCAACAGGGGCAGAAGCGAAAGAATGGGGGAGCTGGTGGAGTTGGTGGTGAGAAGGCACTTGGTGGAGGGACTGAAGGAGGGGGGATGAGTAAGAGACAGGCAAAGAAGTTGAGAAAGGAGGCACCCACGGCGGGAGGTGTATGATTTTTTGGCCGATACAAAAGGAAGGAAGAGCATTTGTGATACCCCTATATAAATTATATATAGACATTGGAAAACCGATTGGCCATTTTATGGACAATATGGCCTGCGGAAATAAGGCTCCAAAAATACCGTTTTACTTTTTGGACTATGAATATTACTGGCCATGAGACCCAGCCTGGTCAGCCACAATCTTTGACCCCGTCTCCCGTCCAAACTCGTCAACAGCAGGGTACCGAGCTCTTCTCTCAAGGTCATCGAGCGGGATATGCGAGCGAATGTACCTTTTCAAACCATGTTAGCAACCACCTCTTCTTGCTCACACCAAGGCATTAAAGATTTGAATCAACTTACTTCTCCCGTCCGTCATCCTCGGGATTGTAATCCCAGCTCGTAAACTTCCCCTTGGTCAGCGCCCCCCAAACCAACCTCCTCTTCCTCTGGCTGTGCAAAACCTGCTTCGTGATGTCATCAAAATCCCATTTTTCCCTGGCCTCCTTCTCGAACCCGTCAAACAGCTTCTTCACCTCCTCATCCGTCACAACGACCCCCTCCCTGACCAAATCACGCACCTCAGACGGGTCCTCCTCCAGATTATAAAGTTGCGACCCGTCCGCGGGACAAGTAACATACTTCCACTTGCCCCTCTTGATCATCATCAGCGGCCTAACCGTCCCCTCGCCCGTATACTCGGCAAACACCTCATCGTGTCCCTCCATTGACCTCCCCTCCAGATGCGGCAGCAGCGAAACCCCATCCATGGGCAAAAGCGGCCACGGCTTCGTCCCGACCAAATCGCACATGGTCGGCAGAATATCCAGCGTGGAAACATTCTCCTTGACCCTCCTGGCCTCAAACTTTTTGGGGTACGAAACCAGCAGCGGAACCCTAACCGACGCCTCGAAGTAACTCATCTTGTACCACAGGCCCCTCTCCCCGAGCATATCCCCGTGATCCCCGCTGAAAATAACAATCGTGTCCTCCTCCAGCCCCAGCTTGCTCAAAACCCCCAACAGCTTCCCCACGCAGTCGTCCACGTAGCTGACAGCCCCGTAATACGCCCTCCTCGCTCTTTTGATCTGCTCGTGGCTGAAATCCTCATCCCAGAGATCGCAAACCTTCAGCAGCCTCTTGGAGTGGGGGTCCTGCTCCTCTTTGCTGATTTTTATTTTGGGCAAGTCGATGTCCACCCCTTCGTACAGATCCCAGTGCTCCTTTTCGATGGTGTACGGATCGTGCGGATGCGTCAGGCTGACAGTCAGCGAGAAGGGCCTCCTGCTCGCTCCCTCGGCCTCCCGCACGTAATCGTACAGGAACTGCGTGCTCCTGTACATGACCTCCTCGTCGTAGTCGAGCTGGTTGCTCCTCACGCAGGTGCCCGCCTGCAAGATCGAACTGGCGTTGTGGTACCACTCCAACCTGGTGTCCGGCTGATCCCAGTTGGGCACCCAGCCGAAATCGCCGGGGTAGATGTCTGAAGTCAGTCTCGTCTCGTAGCCGTGGAGTTGGTCTCCCACGAAATGCATTTTCCCCGCCAGGACGGTGTGGTATCCCTTGAGGCGGAGGTAGTGAGCGTAGGTGGGTATGTCGGACGAGATCTGAGCCGCGTTGTCGAAAGCTCCGATCTTCATCGGGAGCAGGCCGGTTATCATTGACATGCGGGATGGGCCGCACAGGGGGGAAGGGCAGTAGGCCGAGTCGAATTGGACGGAGCGGGAGGCGAGGGAGTCGAGGTTGGGGGTCTTGATTTGGGATGCCGGGTTGTACATTTTGAGAAAGGGGGCGGAGAGCTGGTCGGCCATTATGTAGAGGATGTTTGGGGGTTTGGGGCCGGAATCTCCATTGCTGCTGCCGTTGACGTTGACATTGCCATTGCCACTGGTGTTGAGATTAAGGTTGGAGGGAGTAGATCCGGCTCCGCGGGTGCTGTTGATTGGTGCTCCCGGTGCCGGTGAGGCAGGGAGGGAGTTGAGATCCGGTGGCATGGTAAAAGATGTTGATTGGTGCGTGATCTTGTGTAGAATGGGGGTTGGTCGGGGGTTCTCCCACGCTAGATCCCCACGTTCCTCAGCCCTATGAGGCGTGAATGGGGGCAAGTGGGAGGTCCTCGTGGGCAACTTTTGTTGCTGCTGCCAAGACCTATAATATCAAGTTAGGAAATTTGTTTGTCTGGTATAGGCGTAAATCTTCACTTACAAATCAACGCGATACACAAAAGTCTTGCTTTCTTTTCCTTCCACCGCTCAAAGAAAAGAGAAAAAAGAGACTAGTCCCCCACGGAAGAATGACCAGCGAGGTGTGTATAAAACACAAGAGTAAGGTAGGCAAGCAATAAGCAACGGAGGTCTAAGACCTGAGCACGCAACCAACTTGACGCAATCGATCAGAGTATCTTGCCGGATGACGCCATCGAGAGACGGGATGATAACAAGAGAGAGGATGCGACTCCATTTTATTATGAACAGGACCGACCGGACTTTGCTCTCTTTGTCAAAGCACACGCACACACGCACACACTCTCTCTCTTTTCTCACACAAATGTTGAGCAGCCTGGACAGGTAACTAGGGGTTTCAAACCCTGCGATCTCGCTCCCTTGGCAAGCAGAGCTGTAGACCGCTTCACACACACACACACACGCACACAAAAATCAGAAATCGTCCGAAGGCTAGGTATCGTTGCGGCCCGAATTTCAATGGTTCGAAGCGGTGTGATTTGTCTCCGTTTTCCCGAGGAGGGGGTTGTGTTGTGCTGTACTTTGGAAGGGTCTCGAACAAAGAGATTAAAAAAAAAACGGATGCGTGTTGACCACCCCAGACAGACAACAATTCACTTAGCGTTGCACAAAGTTACCCTCCTTCCCCGGACGGAAAACCCCATCTCAACCTCCCCAATGCAACATGGGCACTCCTTGTACGACTCCCTTATCTCTCTCTCAACAGGAAACTCAATATATCTTTTTCGACGTGCATTTTGCATTACATGTGCAAGGAATTCGTGCGGGGAAACAGAGGTCCAGGGTCGTTCTTTTTTTCCCCCCTGACGGTCCAATGGATATCGGATATGGTGGTGACTGACTCCGTTCCCGGAGACCAGGGAGGTCGCCGCCGGCGCTTAGACCCGGCAAGAAGCATGCGATTAGTTGTGTTCCCTTGCTGCAAACTGTAACACCTTGTGACACACGCCTGTCTGGCTATCGACAGGGCTGGGCCGTAGTCTATCTGTCGGATGCTGCCCTAGCCCGCAAAACACCAAGAATTCAGGCATCACAAGACCATCAGATGCCATGTCACGCATGGAATGAACAAAAGAAAGCATTATGAATAGTAATCTTGAAAATATAAACGCAAACCGCGACCCAAGCGCGGAGAAATCCAAGAAAGTCCCTTAAAAGACTTCTAACCACGGCGACGAGTGGTAGGGCCCTTGCTCCGGGGCCTAGGCGCAGCAGACGAAGAAGCACCAGCCGAAGGAACCTCGAGCTTCTGCGAAGAAGCAGCAACAGGCACCTTCTCCTTCCTCTTGCCCTTGGCCTTGGCCGAAGGAGCGTTCCAGTAATAAACCATCTGCAGCGCCAGAACCAAGTTGAGAGCGAAACCGGCAATAAACCCATAAAGAATCAACTTGTCGTCCACCTCTTGGAGCGTCGTGAAGATGCGAGTAAGCGATCCGAGGAGGTAGTTGAAGACCTATCATCATCCCCCAGCAAATTAGCATTCCATTCCCAATTATCTTCTCTCCTCTCTCTTCCTCTCTCTCTTTCTTTCTGTGTGTCAATACATACCGTAAAAGCACTCAACTGGCCAGTCCCTCCCTGGCTCCAAATAGCCGCAATCTGCGGCACCTTACTGGCGACACCCAAAATCCCACTCCCAACCTGCAGCCATCCCAGCTCCTTCGCGCCCACGATCCCCTCCCCAAACAAACTAACAACGCTGGCAGCCAGCGCGGCAACGAAAAGCGCAGCCATCCCGGCCCTCCCGCTGTAATTCAGCACCAAAACGGTGATAATCACGTTTTGTCCCAAAACCATGGCCGTCTCGCCGTACGTGCTGAAGGGAAAGCCATTCCTGACGTTATAGGCCAGCGAAATAAGATAGCTTGACGTCTCCAAGAGGTAAGCCAAAAAGGAGACACCGCTTGAGGACCGAGAATTGATCAGCTTGAGGATTTGCGGCACCTTGACGATTGATGAAGCGCCGACGATGCCGATTCCCAGACCCTTGGAAATCGCGTATTTGAGGCACTCCGAGTCTTCGAGGTTGACGTCGAGGAGTAAGGACTTGTAGCACTTGTCGCCGATGATGGAGACGCCGAGGTCGCGGATGGGCGCGGGGAGGTTGTGGGTTATCGGCTGGAGGGCGGTGCGGAGGGAGTCCATTTTTGCGGTTGCCGACGGGAATTTTTGTCGCGGTATGATGGATGGTTGTGCGTCGCGAATGAAAAAGGGGACGAGAGAGGATGGTGAAAAAGTCAAGGACACCCAAATTCGAATTCGTTACTGTTGGGCGCGCGTGTCTTGCTTGTGATTGATTCAAGCACCCTGCTGTTACTCAACTCAGCCCAGCTCAAAGTTGCTAGGGGTCCAAAAAAAAAAAAAATCCCAAAATCCACTGCAACTGCAACGTCATTCAAAAATCGGGCAGGGGGTGGGGACTTGCCAAGACTTTACTTTTGCTTTCTCCAAACGAAACTCTGGCGAAGGGATTGGAGATGAAGACGATGTCACATTTTTCAACCATCTCTCCCCAAGCATGAACAGGCCTTCTTGAAAGATCTGAAATAGTTCAAAACAAATTCCAATTTTATACACCCTAAACTCCATTTTCAATCTTTGTTCTATGCCATCTCAAATACATCTTTTTGCTCCTCATCGCTCAGTTGCCCTCAGAAACGGCAGCTTTAAAAGTAAAAGATCCCAACCCTCATCTTGATGTGTTGTCCACCCATTATTTTACGCCCTCCCCTCTCCGAAAACAATCCCTCTCAACTTCTCCTTCTCCCCGCTCTCCTCGCACATTCCCCTGAAAATACCATCCCTTTTGCCCCTTTCCCACAATTCCTTTGGACTACCAAACTCGGCAACCTGACCGTCACTCAACACCAACACGCGGTCGAAATCCGCAATCGTACTCAATCGATGCGCAATAACAATCAACGTGGCATCAGTAAATTCTTCTCTGATGCTACGCTGGATCAAACTATCCGTGTGCATATCCACAGCGGAGGTAGCTTCATCGAGCACCATCACGCGAGGACGGCTGACAATAGCGCGCGCAAGGCACAATAGCTGACGTTGACCTTGGGATAAGTTGAGTCCTCCTTCAGAGATGGGTGAATCGAGGGAGGAGAAAGGATTGGTGTTCTTCGGAGGAGCGGATGATGAGGTAGGCGTTGACGTGCCTGAAGAAGACGAAGAAGACGAATTGGTAAGGAGGTGCACCCGCTCAAGACAGTCCCGAAGTTGATCGTCGGTATGGTGGTTGAATGGGTCGAGATTGCTGCGGACTGTGCCAGAGAAGAGGACAGGGTCCTGTGGAATAATGGCCAAACGAGACCGGAGATCATGAAGTTTGATCTTGGAGATGTCGAGACCATCAACGTGGATGGTTCCTGAGCGGGCTTCCAAAAATCGGAAGAGTGCAAGTGTAAGAGAGGATTTGCCGGCTCCGGTACGACCGACAACACCAATTCGCTCATTGCGCTTGACGCTGAAGGTGAGGCCCTTGAGAACAGGCGGCAAGTCTGCAGCGTATCCAACGACGAGGTCATTGACTTCGATGCGTCCTTCTGTGGGCCAGGCCGCGGGCGGGCTCTCTCCGTCTAAGGATTCGGTGGGTAGCTCGGTGTACTAAAATCAGTGTCAGTAATCCCTTCGGCTTATTCAGAGTTTTGTTGGGAGCTGACCTCAATGATACGCTCCGCAGCATTCATGTTCAGCTCAAGATTGGCGTAAAGACGAATTGTCCACATCACACAGTTGGAGAACTCGAGCGCAAAGGCAAGGGCAAACCCAGCCAGCGACGCCTCGATACCAGGCATCAGAAGAATCAGAGTCGACACAAACGTGGCAAAGAACGATCCGACCAACGCCATTCTCCACCCCATCCATCTGTTGAATAGCCAAAGGTGCCATGTAGCAGTTGAGTAGTCATCGAGCTTCCTGTACATGCGTTCAATGTAGACCTGAGTTTTGTTGAAGCCACGGATGGTAGCGACGCCAGTGAGTGCTGAACCGAACTGCTCGAAAACTGGTGACTTGGTGGTGCTCTCCAGACGCTTGACAGGTCTTGCCGCGTTGAGATAGAGGATGGCGTAATAAAGGCAAATGACGAGCAAAATGCCAGCCAGGAGAACGATGTATGGGCTCACAAAAAGGCCGGCTACAATTACCGCCATAAGACCGAGGAATGAGTTGGCGCCGAAGCTAACCGAATTTGCCAGCTGGGAATCGATAATGTTAAAGTCAGACGTGTAACGATTCAAGATACGACCAACGGGGACGGTATCAAGCCAGCGGATAGGCGTGCGTAGGAGGGTAAAGTTCATCTTGGCGAAGAGTTTGCGACTGGCGAGAATCGACCCAATGTAGACGTATGCAAACTTGAGAGTGCCAATAAAAGATGAAGCCAGGGCCAGACCGACGTAGACGCCGAGATAGTAAACGAGGTTTCCATCAGTCTGGATTGTCGGCGCAGAAGCAGCATGAAGGGAAAGCTGTCGGAAGCCATCGGAATAGGGGACTCCGTAACCTGTTGTGTCATTGAAGATCTGGTGAATCGGCGCGCTCTGTGTTTCGTAAGTAGCAGTCCAGATCTTGAGCCACCAGGATCGTCCAATGCCAAAGCCCGTATTGACGGTGAAGATCAGGAAGGCGCCCGACCAGAAAAGGAATCCGCCGCTGTCCTTCAAGTAAGTGGCGTAAATATGTCTTTTGACAGCCCCTGATTCTCTCGTTTCCTCCTCGACAAATTTTCTTGCAGGCGCCTTGGAAGTTACCTTCTTCAATGTATTACCATTCTCCTCGGCCTGTTCATCAGCAGTGCTTGAAGAACCATCCGAGTTGACGGCCGTGGCAGTTTCATCTGCTTCGATCTCTTCAGGGCTCTGCTCGTGGGCCTTGATTTCTTGTAAAGCACCTTCCTTCCGCAGTTCAGAGACCGACCCAGCGTGCAAAACACGGCCATCGCCCAGCTCAACCAAATATTTGGTCTTGGGTTCACAGAGGGCAACATGGTGCGTGACCAGAATTCGAGTTCTACCAGCAGCCAACTCTCCATTAAGGCATTTCTCAAAGATATGCCGCCCGACGTGTGCATCAACAGCGCTAAAAATATCATCCATGACCAAAATGCCGGC
This sequence comes from Cladorrhinum sp. PSN332, assembly GCA_033297175.1. NCBI lineage: Eukaryota > Fungi > Ascomycota > Sordariomycetes > Sordariales > Podosporaceae > Cladorrhinum > Cladorrhinum sp. PSN332. The sequence goes on from MU858873.1 coordinate 90,748, forward strand.
ACGAGAGTAGATAGCCCTGGCAAGCGTAACACGCCACTTTTGACCGCCGCTGAGATTGATACCGTTTGCGCCGATTTCAGTTTTCTCGCCATCGGAAAGCATCTCCAGGTCCTTCTTCAACGCACACACTTCAACGGTTTTGTTGTACCGCTCTACGTCGTAAGGCAGTCCAAATACAATGTTATCCCTGATAGTGGCGTTCTCGATCCAGGGAATCTGTGCGACGTAAGCAATGGCCTCGGGAATGATCCAGTTGTCCCTATTTGCTTTGCTGTCGTGGCGTTCGGATAGCTCTGGAGCCCTGGGCACATACAAAGTACCGCTCAGGACGTCCACTTCTCCCAGGATAGCTGCAAGAACGAGACTCTTTCCAGTGCCAGTCTTGCCAGAAATGACAGACAGTTTGCCCTTGGGAAAAGCAATATGGACGTCGCGCAGAACGAACCTATCAGCCTCTGGGGTATCTTCGTCCGCTGGCCACGCGATAGAAACATTGTCAAATGCCACCTGATCGGCATCCTTGGAAACTTTCTCAACATCCGGTGAGTTTAGATACTCCTCAATTCGCTTGATTGAAACCCAGGCGTCCAGCGCGTCGGTCGTAAGTTCAGGAAGGAAAGACAAGGTCACCTCGAGGGCCTTGAAGACTCCGAGACTGACGAAGGCGACGGAGGGTGTCAGAGTGCCGGTGAAGGTGGCATACACAGCCAACGAAAAGACGGACATGAAGATCGGGCTCGTGATCCAGCAAGCAAGAAGCATGGTGTCGCTCATGAAAACGTCCCACACAGCTGTCAGCTCCCGCTCTCGGACATCTCCAATCTTTGTCTCCCATTCCGGCTCCAAAGCAGAGAACTTGATTTGTCTGATTCCCTGCAAAGCCTCGGTCACCACTTCCATCTTTTCATCTCTGAGCTTCATCAGTCGGTCCTGAGCGGCTGCGTACTTCTTGGAGAAGTAGATGTTGACAGGCATAATCAGCAGCAATACAGAGAAGCCGGCGAGGACCGCCTTCCAGCCCAGAAGACTGACCAAGAAGCTGATGGATACAATAAGCTTGAACAGACTGCCATAGAATAGGTTGGAGAATGTTACAAAGTCGGATATTCTCTTGGCATCGACACCGATCAGGTTGACCGTGCTTTGCTTTGACTTTTTGAGCTCTTCTGACTCGTCCTCTCCAGCTTTGGCATCCGGCTTGCTGATCAAAGGCGTGGTTTCGTCAGGAGCGCCGCCGATAACGGCTGGCTCACTCGTGTCGGCCGGCTCGGTTTGATCCTTCTTCTTGGACTTGCTGCTTCCCTTGACATCCTTTCTACGCATTGACTTTTCGAAGACGAGAGCGCTGAGTTGCGCTCTGACCGGAATGTTAAGCTCTGCAAAAGACAGCCAGAAGATGATAGATTCGAACCAGGATTGGGCAATGATTGCTACGCCCAGCCAAACCACCCAGATCCAAGCTTCAAGCATGGGCCTGTTGCCGATATGACGTGTCTCCAAGAATTTCAGGAGTTGAAGAATAACCCATTGGGGGGCAAAGTTCAGAATCGATGTGATGAAGGTGAGAACGGCCTGGACCGTGAATGCTCGCTTGTGGGCCAAGGTGACTGACACCCAAAGACGGTGCTTGTAATTTGCCTTCTTCCAACTCGCGGAGACACAGTCAGCGCGGGTGTATGAGTCTGGGCGCGTTAGATCAGCCATATCGAGGTTCTTCTTCCTTGTGGCAAGAGAGAGCATGTCGTAGGGCCATGCGAGCGTGCTCCGGCTCAACGCTGTCGTCGTGAACTGGCGGTCGACCAGCGCTCCTTCATAGTAAACATCTGGCCTTCGAGGAAGAGAGATGCTTGCGATGCCAAGTGCTATGGTCAAAAGCAGCTCAATTACGCGGAGCGAGAAAAGCCCGAGATTGTGTCGCAGCAGATGGTCGCCAATTCTGGTGCCTTGGATGAACAGTATGCCCGACAGTGCTGCGGAGGAGAGAAATGTGCAAATTCCGAGGTCATATGCCTGAACGGAGTTCCTGCATGAGATGATATTGATGCCTTGGAAAAGCAAAGCGCCCTGCGGAATAAAGTCAGAGATCAGGACGCTCAAACACAAAATGCAACTCTTGAACGTTTGTTAGGGAGTAACGTTGTGGCAAGTACGGTTTCCTCGAGATATACGGGGATTCTAATATTTAAACAGCCCTCCTGAGAAATGAAGGGCCTTATTGAAAATAGGTAGGCCTCCTAGACATAGACGGGCCATCATAAAAGTAAATAGCCCTTCGGAGGAACTGTAGAACTCCTCGCATACCTGAAGAACCACACCAACAAACGTTCAGAGGGAGCACTATATGGATGATTCACTTACCCATGATGCTGTACTAAGCCAATCCTCAAGTGATATTGCTCCAGTGGGGGCTGAGAGCAGCGAGATGGCGATCGAGAGGGCGAGTCCCGCGACGGCCGAGATCAAGATCAGAGATTTTGGCAATTTTGTCGAAAAGGCCTTGACGGCCTCGGGAGTTGACTTGCCATCGGCATCCTCGTATATTTCCTGCTTCGGCTCTCGCTTCTGGAGTCGTGTCACGATGCTTGATGCTGCAGGAAGAGAAAAAAGGCCGATTACAGCGAGGCCTGTGCCGACAGCAACCCGGAGAGAGCCATCAGAGACCATGACAGGCTCGGGATGGAGGAGAAGCGTGTTCCCAGCCTCGGTCTGGATGCGTTTTTTTTTTCCTTTTTCGGACCGGATCGTGAGGGCGCGCTCTATTCCGGGGTTGACCTGGAACTTTGTTTTACCGTCACCCAGATGCTGATGTTGGGGAAGACGAAGGTAGAAAAAAAAGGCAGAAATGGGAAATGATCACTTGGTTGAAAACGAAAAACAATCTTCTAGATCGGTACCCCACGTTTCAATTGACGACGCCGCAGACTAACTTTGACGTAGTAGGTTGTTGGTTGGTCTGAAACTTTTTGAAGCAATTGAGAGAAGGCAGGTGGGTTCAAGAAGCAAAGTTCAACCAGTTTTGACTCCTCATGTCTAAAATGGATTGCAATAGAACAAACAGCACGGGAAAGGATCCGCAGGGAGTATATATGAGGCAAAGATAGGTTATCATTATGGGTCATCTTATGATTCACTAGGTGGATATATAAAAGATGGAATACGCACCTTCACATCTACGCCATGGATACAAAGATACATTGATACACGGCCACCTAGTCAAGATAATTCCCGAGAAACACATGCCGCTACAAGCTTTTTTTGACCGGGTTGACTCATGCGGTGTGAGTGTGAGTGGGATCGGGAAGGCAGTGAGGTGTGATGGACAAAGAGGCAGACACTCCGGTTTGTTGCCGACGCGGTTGGTTGGTTGGTTGAATCATCCCCATGGCGCCCATGCATCGCATTAGCAGGGCAGAGTCTATTTGATACGAATGGAAGGTAGTATGCAACACCTTCCCCCGGTAAGTCCAGGTATGTATGATAGAGAGGACGTCGTTCGAATTTCGGGTTGGATGGTGTGGCCGGTTGCAGATTGCGGGGTCCCGCCTTTTCGATATGTCAGCGCGTCCAATTGAGGAAGAGTCTGTGAATTTTTTTTTTCACATTGTCATTCCGGCTGTTATTTCAGAATTGATGAGTCTGTTTTGTTCAATCTTTTCTCATATCTGAGCTGTCAGCACTGTGCACAGCGAGCGGTGTGCTAGTGACATCCATTTCCGCCCATCAGCGACGCCGTCGGCATGTGCCATGTGCTCACTGGACACTGGACAGCAGCACGGTCCGCTGCGCTTTCGCCCCCTAGAACCGGAACATGCCAGCCGGAGTGACTGAGTCTGTGTGTAATGCAATTACACATAATTGATTCGCCCATGTGGTCTCCGAGCACGCAATGAAAACTTCCTTCAACCTTCCATATGGTAAAATCCGGAATTCCTAGTTGGGAGTCCTTAAGGCCGAACCATCACAAGCGAATGTGAGGGGTCCTCCCAGAGACGATATCGACCCAGCTCCTGCCTGTTTCGATACGCCGGTTCTTCGTAATTGGCGGGTTTTCGTTTGAGATGGATCGAAAACCTCATCGGCAAGGCAGAAGTTCCCTAGTCCCCATTCAATTAGTGCCGCCCTTCGCAGGCAATCAACTTTTTTTAATGAATGATTTCAAGATGCCTAACAAGATGTCGTCTCCTCTCCGCCGATCTGTCCGCCATTCAGCGTCCCGCCTTGGCAGCCTGACGAGGCGGGTGGTTCGCTGGTTTCCAGACTTGGCATCCTTTTCTGTGGAACATCAAACGTCGCTGCAGGATATGCTCCATTCAACATTGATCCCATGGATGACATGGTGGGCAACCATCAGAGGAATGGTTCCCAGTAAGCCCGGAGAGTTTCAACATATTTTAATCCTTCAATATTTTCCCGCAATTGCCGAGGCAGCCTTGGAGGTCTTGCGGGTGATGTCTCCCTATCAGTATCTCCCGTCTCGTTCGACTCATCTCACATGAGGTTGGGTGGTTTTCTGCATGCAATCAACGGGTTTATCATTGATGCTGCGCCACATGCGGGCATGAGCCTTGTTCAAATCGCAGAAGAGCGGACTCCAAAAGTGTTCCGTTAAGTGAGCCGATTACATCGCGTTCTTGTGGCTGGTTACACGACTAAGCGGCTGGCTGTCATACAGGCTGTTATCTCTGTCTTTGCCCTCCTCTTGACATTGAAGATCCCCTTCCATTCTGTTCAACTCTTTGTCATTTCAGTCTATTTTCTGGACGTTGTGGTTGTTCCAAGTACCATCATTCTCTAGGAAAAAGGGCGGGGAAGTTGGTCCATCTCCCGTCGGATGTCCCCCGCCTCCTGATTTATTCTTTCTGACAATACAGTCATTGACCAACATCTTCCTGAATCACAGCTCCAGAGTCATAAGGTAGTTATACATGCATGTTGCCTTTTCTTTTACTGAGACAATAAGACTAGAACATGCCCGTATGGGAAATAGTAATTGAAACCACCCGTGGTGTAGATTTATCTGAGAATTGCTCGTCTCCGCGGTCTCATCGTGCCTGCCTGCCTGCCGTACTCCGTAATTACTTTATGCACTCCACCCTTCCTGATTGGCGAGTCTCCATCGAGACGCCAAAAGCGCGACGTGCCTGTGGGGGCATCTTCAGAGCGCATCCGTCTCTTCCATCTTGATCTAAGTCATTTCCAGAGCCCGGAATCTGGTGACATTTCTGGAATCAATTGACATCGTTTGTATCAACGCCACCTATTTACGTGGCCTACACTCGTACAGAAGGGAATTTTTCAAAAGCGCTGGGTCCGGGCACACGATTTGAGACTTCAGCTGGCGATTGATTAATGCGGACTTTGAGTCGCACGAGCTCCCGGCTTGCAGTCCCCCGTTCCTCGCTTCCGCTTCCGCGACTGGAGGTCCACCAACTGAACGTCTCGTCTGGTTCTCGATCCAGCCTTCCTAAGAAAGAAATCTTCCAGCTTTCTGACGTCTTCTTTTTACCAAGAAAACAGTCTTCTCTTTCCATCTTGTTCATTTATACTCGTGCCAGCAAGCCTCCCCCTCTCAGCGATTCAACACCCCACGACAAAGTTGCCAAAGTCCCCGATCCTCATCTCATACCGAAGCAAGCTGCGATCGCCGATTCGCAACCTCGCAAATAGCCCACTGGTTGGATGCATCTCGATGATCACCACCCTCCGAACAGCAGCAGAAACAACAAGTCGGTGACAAAATGAAGGCTACACCCCTTATCATAAACTGGCACCACGACGAGGTCAATCCGTATCCAATCTATTCGGCCCATTTCCAACCAAACGGGAAAGGTCGTCTAGCGACGGGTGCTGGAGATAACACTGTTCGGGTAAGTGGTTTGGTTGAGGTTGAAGCTTGAAAGCTCTTTTACTGACACCGGAAACAAGTTGTGGAGAGTGGAAGAGGATGGAGAAGACCGCCGAGTTGAATACCTAGCGACGCTCGAGAAGCATACACAGGCGGTCAATGTCGTCCGCTGGGCCCCCAAGGGTGAGCCAAACCCCTCGCGATCGGTCTCGATTTCCACCTATTGACTGCTTCCCTAGGCGATCTTCTTGCATCAGCCGGCGATGATGGCAATGTAATACTATGGGTCCCTACAGAGAACCCCGTTCACGCATACGGAAAGGAGCCCTCTGAAGACAAGGAGTTTTGGCGGACGAAACACATGTGTCGATCGCTGGGCACTGAGATCTACGACCTTGCGTGGTCTCCGGACGCGTCCTACTTTATTATTGGTAGTATGGACAATGTTGCCCGGATATACAATGCAGCCAACGGTACGAAAAAATGTTGACACTCTTGCCTGAATGTTGTTGCTGACAGAAAGCCCAAGGTACTCTCGTGCGCCAAATTGCCGAACACAGCCATTATGTTCAAGGTGTGGCTTGGGATCCGTTGAATGAATATATTGCGACACAGTCATCCGACCGGTCCGTTCATGTTTATTCTCTGCGGACAAAAGATGGCCAGTATACACTCAGCAGCAACGATGACAAACCACCAAAAATCGCCAGCCATATCAGGGCCGACCTGCCAGCTCGGCGAATAAGTTCTCACAGTCCAGCACCACCTGAGCTCGGGTATCGATCGGTCCTTGCGGCAGTTGATGCGGTCCCTGGTGTTGCTGTGGGCTCGCCGATTCCGTCCGCGCCTGGCACTCCTACTTCGATCGCTTTGCCGATGAACCCTCCAAGTGTCATCAGCCACAGCCGCAGGTCTTCTTTCTCATCTAGGCGCTCAGTATCCCCGGCTCCATCCATGCCTCTGCCGGCTGTGATGCCAATAGAAGCTTCGCCAAAACCAAACACAAGTGTTAGCATGGGAATGAAGAATGCTAGCTTATACGCCAACGAGACGCTAACCTCGTTCTTCCGGAGACTGAGTTTCACTCCAGACGGGAGTTTGCTTCTCACTCCGGCCGGCCAGTATCAGACTCAGTTTCAAACCGATGGCGGCAAGCCCACTTTTGAGGTGATCAACACGGTATACATATACACTCGAGGCGGAATCAACAAGCCTCCTATTGCGCATCTCCCTGGTCACAAGAAGCCATCGGTTGCTGTCAGGTGTTCTCCAGTGGTGTATACCCTTCGACAGTCACCGCCGGTCACCAAGCATATTACCATTGACACCTCATCTGCCGAGGATACCATCCCACCGTTACCGGAGGCGCTAACCAAGCCATCACCGGCCCCTTCGGTGATGGACCCCCCTCCGCCTCCATCTCTCGTCGAGAGTGGTAGCTCCAACTCCAAGACTCTCAGTTTGGAGACCGGGGCACAAGCGCCGGGACCCAAGGCAGCCTTTGCGTTGCCCTACCGGATGGTTTATGCCGTGGCAACACAAGACTCGGTCCTGCTATACGACACTCAACAGCACACTCCCATCTGTATCGTGAGCAATCTTCATTGCGCCACTTTCACTGATCTTACTTGGTAAGAAATGTTTTCTATTTTGTGTGTAAATGCAAACTAATATGTATTATTAGGTCATCCGACGGACAGACTTTGTTGATATCATCGTCAGATGGCTTTTGTTCAACCTTGTCGTTCCTCCCTGGCGAGCTTGGAACCGTGTATACGGGAGAGCTTGGCCCATCCAAACCCACAGGACTGACCTCGTCGAGCCAAACCACGCCAGTACCAACACCTACCTCGGTGTTACCACCTCCGTCAACATTCCCGAACGGTTCGCATCACAGGCACCGAGACTCTGTCAGCTCTCTCACAGCACCGTCGCCACCGCCCGCGTCATTTATCAACCCACGACCTAGCTCTCCAGCACGGTCCAGTTCTGCGTCATCTGTCATTACCCAGGCCTCGACAATTCAACCTGGAGTGATTAGCAATCCTCCATTGATCTCGGGTCAGGTTCCAAGCATAGCAGCAACAAACTCCGGCAAGGTAACAGGTGTGCCAATCACAACGCCGCCTGAAACACCTCGTGCGTCCTTTACCGCACCGACGGGGGTCAAGAGGGAGACAGATGAGACAGAAAATGAGGAGTCTGGAAGCCAGCCAAAGCGGAGGCGTATTGCGCCTACGTTGGTGAGCAGTGGGACAGACACGTCCAACGGCGCTGGCGACGGGACCAAGAGCGAAGGACCGAGTATCTAGGGGAATCTCTCGGTCCGCAGGAGGAGAACTCGGTAGCCGGTGGCTGTTATGTCATGGAAGGGATCAAGGCGTTTTTATGGTATGGGCTGGGAAAAGCGAGAGGAATTTTAGGGTTCGGATCTTTCTTATTTGCAGCGGCCGGGCCGTCGGTTTTGCATTGGCGGTGTTGGCAAGGGAATGAGATTCATAGCGCGTTCAACAACGGGACTGGATGGCGAAGTTTACCGTCGTCGTCATCTTCACGATATTTGCAAGTCTAATGTTTTGGAGGGTTGACTAAACAGTGTTATGTGTTTAATCTGGGACGAGCAACAATGTGCATTGTAATTTATGGGAATATGATAAGTTTACTGTCTTATTTGTTGACAGGCTGGGTAAGGTGGTATGGTACAGTACATGTGCTATGTAGTGATGGTTTAGATCGGCTTGAAGCGGTTCAAGGGAACTGTTCCGAACTTGTGACGATAGTGATGGCTTTCTTTGTTAGGCCAGGGGGGAAAGAGGGGGGAAAGTGGAAACGGAAGCTCTCCAATCCAAGTGTCAGTGTCTTACTGGGTCATTGGCATCAAGATGAGTGCGGGGAAGCTGGGGAGAAGCCGCCAATTCCCGGCCAATCCAACTCCGCATCCTCCAATGTTCGGATGCCCGGTTTATCTTATCACTTACACGAACCCGATTGATGCAGGTCACCCGATCAATATCTAGGTATCTACTTTACTTCGGTTTGGCGCTCCCTCTTCCCTTGTTGGGGTTTTAGTTTCTTATCAATTACTTTGTTCCTAGTTTTTTAGGTTTTTTTTTTATACCTGTTTTGCGGAGTTTTATCAACTTTCTTTCACCTTTTACTTCATTTTCACACACCATCAACTTCCTTCACTACTTGAGGTCATATCTCCTTGACCGAACTCGGTCAACATGGTGTTCATCCTTGATTACCTCCAACACAGGCGGGATTGGTATGTTTTTTTTTATGTTTTTTTTTTTTTTTTTTTTTTTTTTTTTACCTTCGTAATTGTCATTATCGTACTTTCAAATCATGTTACTGACCATGTCACAGCAAGTTCAAACAGTCCCAACGCCTATCCCGCCTCGCTGCCCTGCCCTCCATATACCACTCCCCCCTAACCCAAGAGGATAAAGACACCCTCGACGCCCCAATTGAATCCCTCGTTTCTGCCGTGCAAAATGGAACCACCTCCCCGCTCAGTATCTTGCACACCTACGGCAAGATAGCGGTCAAAGCCCACGCCCGAACCAACTGCGTTACGGAAGTCTTGATCCCCTCGGCCGAGGAATGGGCTTCGGACCCCGAAAAGCACGGAATCAACTTATCCGGCCCCTTGGCCGGGATTCCCGTCTCGCTGAAAGATACCATCGTGGTGGGGGGGTATGACACCACGGTTGGTTATTCGAGTTTTGTGGGGAATGCACAGCCCGAAGACGGGGCGATGGTCAGGCTGCTCAAAGATGCGGGGGCGATTCCGTACGTGAAGACCAACTGTCCTATCACTTTGTTGAGTTTTGAGAGCGGGAATGAGCTCTGGGGACGGTCCAAGAATCCGTTTAATGAGGGGTACAGTCCGGGGGGCAGCACAGGGGGGGAGTCGGCTTTGTTGGCTTTGGGGGGCAGGATCGGGGTGGGTAGTGATGTGGCGGGGAGTGTGAGGTTGCCGGCTCACTGGAGCGGGTGTTGGAGTTTGAGGTGCAGCACGGGGAGGTGGCCCAAGGCGGGGATCAAGACTAGTATGCCGGGGCAGGAAGGGGTGCCGAGCGTTTATAGTCCCATGGCGAGGACTGGGGGGGATTTGATGTGGTTTGTTAGGGGGGTTGTTGGGGAGATGAGGCCGTGGAGGTATGATGCCAGCTGCGTGCCCTTGGAGTGGAGGGAGCGGGTCGTGGATGAGTTTAAGGATGGGGGGAGGAAGTTGAGGGTTGGAGTTATCAGGAGCGATGGGGTGGTTGAGCCGTCTCCGGCTTGTGCGAGGGGGTTGAGGATGGTGGAGGAGGCGTTGAGGAGGGAAGGGCACGAGGTTGCGGATGTTGAGGGGACGACTGGGGGCCCGCCGGACATGTATGAGGGGTTGAGGTTGGCCAGTTTGTTGTTGAATGCGGATGGGTGTCAGATGTTTGAGAGTTTTAGGAGGTTTGGGGAGTGGAACGACAGCGGAGCGAGGATGATGAGGAGGTTGGCGGGGCTGTGGGCGCCGCTGAGGTGGGTTTATTGGGCTTGGGTTAAGTACGTGAGGAGGGACGAGATCTGGGCTGGGTTGGTGGGGGATTGGAGGGCCAAGTCTGCTTTTGAGCAGTGGAAGTTGGTTGCGCAGAGGGAGGCGTACAGGGCCGAGTGGTTCGAGTGGTGGAATCGGGAACAGTTTGATGTTTTGATTAGTGTGCCGAATGCTACGCCTGCGCTGCCGCATGATGGGATGAAGGATGGGATGAGTAGCTGCGGGTATACGTTTTTGTTTAACATGGTAAGTATTCTTTTTCTGGCAGAACAGTTGTATCTGGGCCCTGCTAATGACGTGTGTGTAGCTCGACTACTCGGCTGGAGTGTTTCCTGTCACTCATGTTGACAAGAAGCTGGACAAGCTTCCGGAGACATTCAGTCTCAAGAAGCTGAATGCCGTGGCCCGCGGAGCTTACAAGCACTACGATGCCGAGAAAATGCATGGACTCCCTGTGGGTGTTCAGGTCATTGGCCGTCGCTTGGAAGAGGAGAAGGTCCTAGCGGTCATGCAACGTATGGAAGATGCTTTGGGAGCCAAGAAGTACAAATATTTTGATGTTAGTGATCTAGATTAGATGCAATCCCGACGGAGCGAAATATGTCAGAGGAGAAGCTATCATTTTTGCAAAGATATTGGCAGAATATATCACCAGGATTTACTGGAGAGTAGTCTAAAGCTCGGATTAAATCCTATAAAAAGGGCTTTAACAAGACAATTGTTTGTTGTGATGAGACCTTCCCTATCAATCAAGGAGCGCCGACATCGGCCATCCGTTCTTTTGTCCATGTAGGTCCCTAGGCGGACATGCGCGTTATTACTAACTACAAGTGGAAGGCGTAGACCAGATGGAGGCAGTCAATAAAAACCCCAAGACCCCAGGTTTCAAGCACTTGAGCAGTCCGTAGTCCTCTGTCAAAGAATCAACTGCGGGATCCTCTCAAACAACACACCCACGATGGCTGAAACAAAGGAATCCAACTGGACACCCGAGGTTGACCTACCTTATCCCTCCTTCATATACTTACAGAGACTGACCATATTAGGTATATCAAAATAACCTCTCTTTTGTTCCCAAGTATGCCTCCAGGATAATGGAATGGCTTGATCCGCAGCCAGATGATACAGTCCTCGATATCGGGTGTGGCGGTATGTCTGCCACTCTTTTGCCCTCTCGTCAAGCCTCTTACTCACATCCCACAGACGGAGTCCTCGACGTCCAGCTCGGCCAGACACTCTCCCAGGGCAGCGGTCACCTCGTCGGCATCGACAATTCTTCGTCAATGATCACGGCAGCAGAAAAAGCTGTCGGGTCTGCTGGCCTGTCTGGTAAATGCAAATTCCAAGGTAATTACCCCCCTACCCCCCTTTTCACTCACGATCGAGATTGACACACATGACAAGTGCTGGACGCGGCCACCGAGCTGTCCACCGTCAAAGGAGAGTTCACCAAAGTGTTTTCCTCGTCAGCCATGCACTGGATTCTTGCTTGCCCAGAATCGAGAGAGGCCTTCTTCGCAGGAGTACGAGACGCCTTGGTTCCTGGAGGAGCATTTGTCTTTGAGATGGGTGGCATGGGCAACATTTCAGAAATGAGAGCTGCGGTCCTGAGTGCAGTGGGGAGGAGAGTTGGGTTGGGGAAGGTCAAGGAGCCCTGGTGGTTTCCTGACGAGGAGTGGGTCGAGGGGATGCTGGGCAAGGTTGGAGCACTGGTCTTGGAGAGGAGCGAGAGGGAGTGGCGGTTGACCAAGTAAGCGACTTTCGAGAAGAACCTATGATGAAGAAGTTGAAAAAACGAAAAAAAAGCTGACAATGAATACCTAACTGCCAGGGCAGACAAGGGCGGGGTGGAAGGATGGGTTAGGCTTGTTGGGGCCCAACTGTTTGACTTGATCGACGATGAGAAGGAGAGAGAGGCGTGCGTCAAGGAAGTGGTTGACGTGTTGGAGATTGTGTGTAAGCAGCCGGATGGGAGCTTTGCATTTACATATGTGAGATTGAGGGTCGTGGCGAGAAAGGTGTCGAGATGTCCGCCAGGGCAGTATCATTAGAGATAGGTGTTGATGATATTCACATGTTATTCTGAGAATGATATAAAATAGGGGCAAATCTAAACCACATGTGGAAATACTTTTCCGGTGAAACGTGATGAAATGCTGAATTGGAAGTGACGTGACCCTCGCCAACTCACCACTGCAGTTTTGCAGTGGGTTTTCTGGGGCCCCGTAATGCCCCGGAACGACCCTCTGCTGATAACATCGCTGCCCGATAACAAAGCAGGGACGGACCCATCCGATTTTCCCGCCCCGCCAGCCCCCCCTTCCACTCCCTCTCTCCCACCTTGATGACTTTGTCCGACTTGACACCCTTATTATACAGTACAGAGGGTATATATAACCCCAACCACAACCGAAAAACTTGGACCGATTTTTCTCGAGAATAGCGGTTACACAAGAACTTGAGTATTTTTGCATCCACTACAATCACCATGCCTTCACCAGAAGATCTTGTATGACTCCACTCAAACTACCCCGCGGTGCATAACCTGGAAACTTCCATGTGAATGGTACCAAGCTCCCCCGGAAGTGCTCACTAACACACGGGGTATCCATAGTTGGCCGCAGTTCCAAACGAGATCCAAAAGTACGCCTTTGAGGTCGCCGAGTTCGTGAATGGATCTGTCGACCAAGTTGCCGGTGTGATCAGAGATGTGCTCGCTACAGCAGAATGGGTTCCCGAACAGTTTCGCCCACCCCCGCCACCACCCCCGGCCATCATCACCGTCCCCGTAGGAGCCCTTGAACGCTTCCAGAACTGGGTCGGCAGACACAAGCTCATGACCACCATTGTCCTCCTGACCACCGGCACTGTAGCATACAAGACGTACAAAGCCAGTGTGTCGATTCGCAAGAAGCGAAGGGCAAGAAGGTCCCGAACCGGAGGACGCGTTGAGGTCGTTGTCGTTGCTGGTTCCCCGGCTCTCCCGCTTACACGGTCCCTAGCTCTGGACCTCGAGAGAAAGGGCTTCATTGTTTTTGTCGTGTGCAACACTCACGATGAGGAGTTGATGGTCCAGAACCTATCACGACCAGATATCCGTCCCCTGGGTATCGACATCACAGATGTATGTCTACCCCTTTCTCCTTTCCCCCTATTACATCCAACTAAACCACCTTCCACAGCCCCCGAGCGCCGGCAATTCAATCGATCACTTCGCTCGCTACCTCCAATCCCCCCACTCGGCCATCCCCAAGGGCGAAAAATATCACATTCGCCTCAAGTCCGTCATCCTCATCCCCTCCCTCAACTACACCACCTCCCCGATCGCGACCATCCCCCCTTCCTCCTTCGCCGACCTCTTCAACACCCACCTCCTCCACCCAATCGTCACAATCCAAGCCTTCCTCCCGCTCCTCACCACCCGTCTGGCCACAAACGAAAGGAAGGAACTCACCGAAGCCCCAGAAACCCGCAAGGACAAGTCTCCAAAAGTCCTCGTCTTCACTCCCTCAATCATTCCATCCATCAACCCCCCATTCCACGCCCCAGAAGCGACGGTTTGCTCTGCTCTCTCAGCTTTCACAGAGGTCCTGGCTGCTGAGCTGAGGCCGCTGCAAATCCCCGTGACGCACATCCAGCTCGGCACTTTCGACTTCTCAGGCTTCACTCCCGCTCAGCAGCGGGTACAGCAAACACAGAGCTACGCAAGCGGAAGACCACAGCAGCTGCTTCTTGCCCCCGAAGCGGCCGAGACGCTTAACTGGCCCGACATGGCTAGACGGACATACGGACGCAACTTTGTTAGCCAGTCCACCTCGGTCATCGCCCCTGGCAAGATTAGGGGTATCAAGGGTAGTTCGCTCAAGGAGCTACACAACGCAGTTTTTGACGTCATTGACGGCTCCTTGACGAGCGGAACGGTCCGTGTCGGTCTGGGAGCGAGTGTTTACGGGTTTGTGGGCAGATGGGTCCCCAGGACCGTGGTGGCCTACATGATGGGCATCAGAAAGGTTGATGAGTTGACTGCCTGGCAGTCAAGCGCTCACGGAACCCCGAGGTCAGGAAGTCACAACGGTGGTGACGATGACGATCAAAAGACTACCGTCTCGGGGACCGAGTCGTTCATTACGGTTCCTGGTGCGTCGGACCATCATAGTTATACTGGGTCGAATGTTTGGAAATAAAAAGGGGACATACAAAAATTTGGGAGGGACATTTTGAGTTGAGCAGTCTGGGTTAAGGTATAAAACAAATGGGATTTGGGATGGATGGATGGATGGATGGATGGATGGATGGATGATAGGTATGGTATGGTATGGGATTTGCGAATTTTGGGGAAGGCTTCTCTGCTCTTTCTTCTATCTCTCTCTTTTTTTTTTTTTTTTTTTTTGTCACACATAAAGTACATAACCTTCACTTAGTACATCAAGCTCACGACTCTCTGGAAATGACATAGACTGAGGAATAATAAACACACACATATATATGAGTTCCTGTTTCTCTTGAAAGTATTTGGTGAGCTAGACTGTGAACGCTCAAAGACATTGACTATTTCCGCTCATCCTCTCCCCTCTCTCTACTGAGTGAATCATTACTAGAGGTTTTTTTTTTTTTTTAAAAAAAAAAATAATTCTGGCTACGCTATTTGATAAGCGCATTTATTAAGAACCACCCCGAATCATTGCTTCTTCTTGTTCTTCTTGTTCTCCATGTTCCATTGCCTCTCTTCTACCAGTCTGTCTGTTTCTTCCGCTTCTTCCGCTTCCAAGAATCCAAGCCGTCTTGCTAATTCATTTGGCCGGTCTGCGGACTGAAAGTGCGAGGCCAGCGATTTCGACAACGGGTAGTTTATATCAGTCGTTTCTTGTATTATTGAAACTTAATCTTCGCAGTCTTTGTGCGATCGTTGTGTTTCTTTCCGTTGTCCCATCACCATCCGGAGGACCACCCTAATGACCCCCACCACCACCACCACCCCTTCCTCTATACCTCCCCCCACCTCCCTTCCCTCTCCACCCTCCTCCACCTCTTCTCCCACCACCATCAAACCTCCCTCCACCCCTTTTATGCCCCCCTCTACCACCTCCTCCGCCACCACCCTCCCCATCATCCCCCCTCATCATCCTCTCCTCCCTCCTCTCCATTTCTCTTTCCCTCTGCCTCATCTCCCTCTCCTCCTCCTCAGCCTTCTTCTCCTCCTCGCTCTTCTCTTGCCTAACAGTCGGAGGCTCCATCTCGGTGTCCCTCTTCCACCTCGGATGCGCGCCGGCCTTGCACATCCTCCCGTCCGGACAGAACCCGCACAGATAATACAGACAAATTTTTCTTTTCGTGTGCTTCTTGTCGCACCTGGGGCCCAACGGACAGAACCCCCGTTCGTAGTGCGGGCACGGGGGGATCTTGCTGCTCGGGTCGATGTGCAGGTACAGACACTCGTCCCCGTTCGAGCAGTACCCGTTCCGGACAAAAAAATTGCATTCCGGCATCTTGCGGAGGTTGTACTCGTGCAGGAACTCGCACGACTCTCCCTTTTTGCAGAGGCCGCGCAGCCAGTGCTTGCAGACCAGGGAGCCAAAGGTTGATTGTTGGTGGTGGGCCCCGCCGCCGCCGCCGAAGGGGTTGTTGCTGGATTGGGTTGGTTGGGAGGAGGATATGTGTCGTTCGGGACAGTGGGATTTCAGGGGGCAGCCTTGTGGGGAGGAGAAGGCCTTGCATATTGGGCGGTTTGGGGGCAGGGAGTGTTGGTATGTTTTTTGGAGGAAGGGCGTGAAGGTGAATGTGTAAGAGGTTGAGGCGTGGTTGAGGAGGGAGGAGGCGAGGGGTGAGGGTTCTTGTTGTTGAACTGGGGGGGGTTGTCGGACATGCATCCCGGGTTCGGGGAAGGAGGAGGCCATCGCGGATCGTTGACGGTTTGTTGTGTCGATTGGATATTGTTTGATTGAGTTTTTGATGGATTGCGCAGTTTATCGCGTACTTTCGCTATCACGATTGATATTTCGTAGTGTGGTTTTGGTTGGGTGTGGACAGAAAAAAAGAAGAAAAAAAAAAGAGGTTTGCGGTTCAGCTTTCGTTAAAGAAATCGCGTTTGTCAATTCGCGGTTGCAAGAAAGAGCCAAGAGATGGATGGATTAGATCAATTGACGTCGCTTCCTTCACCGAAAGCTTCCTTCGGTGTGCAGCCAATCAGAGCAAAACCTGGAGGGCGAGCATGTGCCTCGGTTCAGCTACATTATAAATGGACGGGAAGAAACCCGGTCTTTGGGGGGGGGGGGGGGATGTCAATGGAAGTCTATTTCCGAAACTTGATTTTAAATACTCTTTTGAAGCGATTTGTAAATCACTTCCATTTTGTAATAATCGAGCTCTGCAGCTTTGCTTATTTGCAGCCACCCCCGCGTATTCTCTGACTTTCCGTTTGCCACGTGCTTATTTCATTATTCATTCTATCGTGTTTTGACGTACCTACCCACCTCCCCAGTATTCAACATGAGAGGAATCCAACTGTCGCAGTATGTCAAGTCGGCCGACGAGCTCAAAGTCACCGACCTCCCGGACCCAAAGCAGGGTCCGGACGACTATCTGATTGAGGTCCATGCTGCGGCGACGAACTTCTTTGATATTCTCCAGATTCAGGGCAAATACCAGCTTCAACCACGTATGAGTTGCTCCTGTCTGTGCTTTCTGGCTGTCGTGCTAATTGACTTTTTTTTTTTTTTTTAGCATTCCCATGGGTCTCTGGTGCCGAATTCGCAGGAGTCGTGCTGGCCACGCCCCCAAACTCCAAGAACCCCAAATTCCCTATCGGTTCCAAGGTCTTCGGAGCCACTCAGGGCGCATATGCCACCAAGTGCACTGCCAAGGAGGTAGCGATGCTCCCTGTTCCTGAAGGCTGGTCTTTCAACCAAGCGGCTGGACTCTTCGTCACGGTTCCAACAAGCTACGGCGCGCTGGTTGTGCGTGCTGGGATCAAGGCTGGTGATTATGTCCTTGTTCATGCCGCTGCTGGAGGTGTCGGTCTTGCTGCTGTTCAGAGTAAGTGATCCATCAACATTTTTGCACTTTCTTGTCATGCTAATGCTCCCACAGTCGCGAAAGCGTACGGCGCAACCGTCATTGCCACAGCCGGCACAGCTCGCAAGCTGGAAGTAGCCAAGTCCTTCGGAGCCGACCATGTGGTTGACTACCGCGATGAGAAGTGGCCCGAGATCGTCAAGAAATTGACTCCAAAGGGCAAAGGTGTAGACATCGTCTACGACCCTGTAGGAATGGTCGACAAGAGCACAAAGTGCACGGCCTGGAACGGCCGCATTCTCATCATTGGCTTCGCTGCCGGTACCATTGAGAAGGTGGCCATGAACAAGGTCTTACTGAAGAACATCAGCTTGGTTGGTATCCACTGGGGCCAATATGCTGTTCATGAGAAGGAGACAGTCACAACCGTCTGGCAAGGAATCATGAAGTTGATTTCTGAGGGCAAGTTCAAGGGAACCGAATTTACGGATCAGGAGTTTGTTGGGTTGGAGTCTATTCCCGCCGCATTGAAGGCCCTGGGGAGTCGAGGATCCTGGGGTAAGGTTGTGGTCAAAATTCCTCAAGGGAACCACGGCAAACTGTAAATTAATGTGATAAAATATGCAGGGAGATGGTTGCTGTGGAAGAAAGCCGTTTTTTGAATAATAATCATGCTGCTCGCATGTAGAACCCCAACCCTTATCGCTCAATTGGTCCCTGCAGATCAAAGCAACCCCTCCATTTCCAATTTTCAGGGACATCCAGAACCCCACTGAAAGTGGCCGATCCAGAGCAGCATGGTGTTTGTTTAGCTTAGTAAAACGCGCCGTGAATCGGATTCCAAATACTTTTTCCTTTGGTAGAATCGCCTCGAAGCCACAACCCCTGGGAAATAGCATTGCCTCCCTCCCCCCCCTGGGCCCTATTTTTCTCGTAATATTTATATATCCACCCACCTAGAGTTGTTGGCGCATATATTCCTACGGCCCCCCCCGCGTCCCTCCCCCCTTCGTTCCTCCCCCCTCGACTACCCCACCACAACCGTCAAACTGTTTTCCTCAGCCTTCAGACGCACCCTCCGCTCCGGCGCAGCACCCGGCCTCTCCCTCGCAGCAGCCGCCGCAACTCCCTTTCGCAAGAACACTCCGGCGCAAAACGAGCTTCACAGCATTACAAAAAAGACGATGCACAGCAAAGTAGTCATCATCGGCTCCGGGCCCGCCGCCCACACGGCCGCCATCTACCTCGCCCGCGCCGAGCTCCAGCCCGTCCTCTACGAGGGCTTCATGGCCAACGGCGTCGCGGCGGGCGGACAGCTGACCACCACCACCGAGATTGAGAACTTCCCCGGTTTTCCCAAGGGGATCATGGGCCAGGAGCTCATGGATAACATGCGCGCCCAGTCGGAACGATTCGGCACCACTGTTGTTTCTGAAACCGTCGCGACGCTCGATACTTCCTCCCGCCCGTTCAAGTACTCCCTCGAGTGGTCCCCCGAGGAGACCCACACCGCTGATGCTGTCATTCTCGCGACCGGTGCGTCTGCCCGTCGGTTGGGACTCCCAGGCGAGGATAAGTACTGGCAGAATGGTATTTCCGCCTGCGCGGTTTGCGATGGCGCGGTGCCAATTTTCAGGAACAAGCCTTTGGTGGTCATTGGCGGCGGTGATTCCGCGGCGGAGGAGGCCATTTTCTTGACCAAGTACGGGAGCCACGTGACGGTGCTGGTGAGGAAGGATAAGTTGAGGGCTAGTAATATTATGGCCAAGAGGTTGTTGGAGCACAAGAAGGTTACGGTCAAGTTTCACACTGTCGGTGTTGAGGTTAAGGGCGACGAGAAGGGTCTGATGAGCCACTTGGTGGTGAGGGACGTTGTGAGCGGGGCGGAGGAGACGCTCGAGGCTAATGGGCTGTTTTATGCCGTCGGTCATGATCCTGCTACGGGGTTGGTCAAGGGGCAGGGGGTGAAGCTGGACGAGGATGGGTATGTGGTTACTACGCCGGGCACGACGGAGACGAGCGTGAAGGGGCTGTTTGCTGCTGGTGATGTGCAGGATAAGAGGTACAGACAGGCTATTACCAGTGCTGGTGAGTTTTCTTTTCCCCCTTCCGTGATTTGGAGTGCGTGTTTGGTTCCACGATGCTGACTTGAGGAATTTTTATAGGTACTGGATGCATGGCTGCTCTGGAGGCTGAGAAGTACATTTCTGATCTTGAAGCTGCCGAGTCAAGTGAAAACAACAAGCTATAGAATGAGGTTGATCGCTTTTCGTTTATAGACCTGTCATCTTTTTAGCAAGCAGAGCTCTTCTTCTAGAACGTACATAGAATATGATACCATTGGCTTGTCCTCCTCATTCTTGATACATATACAGTATGGCACCGTTTTTCTTGGCAGTGTTCGAAGTGGTGGGCCTCAGTACATGTGCATGCATGTGCGGTCTTTGTAAGTGCATCTTTCTTGCACTTTTCGGGTCATTCCAAGGCGCTATCTAACTTACCCCTCCTGCATTGCGACTTGTAAGGTACGAGTGACTACGAGTTCACCATGTTTGCTTCTCCCTTTTGTTTCCCCCTGGGCTGCTCTTCGGGTGCCCGCAGGCTCAACGATACCTAGTGAACTTTCCCTTTTGGGTACCAGTGACTGGTTCCATCTCCACACGCCCCTCGACCATCCGAGCGGGGGAAACCAAAGAGAAGCAGGGGCATTGCCTTCTAGGTTCACGTATCAGTCCATAACTCGACTTCTTATTTGCTCAGCCCCAGTGAACTGGTTGCTTCTGCTGGAGCGCCTCGTAGGGTATATCTTATTTGGAGCCCCCTCCCCTCTGCTGCTGTTTTCCCCTCCCTCTTCTTTTCTCTTCTCTTTCATCATATATAGCACTCAGCTTGCAGAAAAACAGAGATCCGCTTTCACATTTCTCGTATCAATACCGTCAAGATGTCCGGCAAGGGATACAGCTATAAGAGCCACGGCACCAACAGCCAGGTAAGGAACCCTCGTTTTCCCGTTCCTCTTCAGCTGTTGCTGCTGCTGTCCCCCCTTCTCCCACTGGGCTCCCACAGCTACTAACCACCACCAACTGATCCAGGGCAACCACTACTGCGCCCGCGACTACGGCTCCTCTGCCGCCAACTCTAACAGCTATCACTACTCCAACACGTAAGTTCACCCCTCTCAACTCATCAGCTGTTTCGTACTGACTGGGTAAATAGGGACGGCAGTTACTACTACTCCAACCCCAACGGGTCGACCTACTCCAACAATGGCCAGGGAGGGTCGACTTATACGAGCCCCAGTGGGCATGTGAGCCAGTCTAGTGGTGGGAACTCTGGCAGCTCCGGGAGCTCGGGGAAGAGCTAGATACCTGGCCGGACGTCTGGGAGTTCCCCACTTGTTGGGTCTCGATCGCAGGATGGACTGGAGGCTGGTCCGGGGTTGTGATGGGGTTCAGATACCTGAGCTAATATAGTCACGGATTCCCCCCTCCGACGCCCTGGCTTTGTCACTGTGATGATATCACTTCATGGAAATAACGGATGAAGGTTTATAAAAGATAATTATATGTTATAATATCCCGTGTTTCCCATTTTGTCTCTTCGAGGTGTGTTTGTTCTTGGTTGCGATGGGAAGTGACCAAAACGTGAAGCGCCTCCTGCGATTAGCCATTAAGTCTGGAGATTCTCAGAATTAAACCTTGGTCAGCCATGGAACGTGAGCGTCATGTCCGGACGCCACCCACACAACATCAAAACAAACCTCCAAAGGGGATAAAAATCTGCCCATTCTCCGGTCCGGTCACTTTTCCTTTCCTCGTCCATCCAACCAACAACACACAACCTGATGGTGTCGCCGTTCTTGCCAGTCATAGATATCAAATTTTGGGATGCGCTATTCTGCTTATCACTCATCATTCTAACTTTAATCAAGAACTGTCTGACTTGGTATCTTTCTTTCTCTCTTTTCTCTGCAGCATAACAGAAGCGTCAGCTCACAGCCCTCAACCACGCAAGATCTAAGGGCCGTATACTGACACGATTTTACGCCAGCTAATCGTTGAGGGAATGGACGAAATGCCTCCTGAACCCAATAACCGTAACATCGCTGCCGCTCAAAACATGAATGTGCCAGAGGAGGAGAAGGAGAAGAAGAAGAATTTTCCATTGCACGTCAAGATCCAGGACATCAACATCCCAGCCGAGGAGAAGGAGAAAACCGACGCAGAGATGAATGTGCCCATAGGAAACGAGACCAGCAACCGTATCACCACCGTCAACACCAACATCCGAGGGCACTCCCTGAGCTATGCATCGAGAGACGCTATCAACTTGAACGAAAGGATGATGAAAGTCTCTGCAGCGGGGCTTAAACAGGAAATAAACAGAATCCGCAACGACGAGGAAGCGGACGAGGTCTTCAAAGCCAGATGGATCCCACTGTTGGAAGCGACACTAATCCGAAGGAAGCAGTTTGATGAGAGACAAATGCAAAGCAATTCATTTCCGAAGGACGTATCCACCCCCTTCATCACCACCGCTGCAAGCAAAGGCCTCGTGGACGAGGAGAAGGTAGAGAAGGATTATGTATTCCTCCAGACTAGACAATCCCGGGAAAGAGCTTCTCAAAAGTCCGCGACCATCATCAACAACAGCAGCAACAAACACAAACTCCAGCGGGATCAAGATCAGGATCAAGATTATCATTATCATCATCATCAGGAGTCAGAGAGGCAGGAGCGGCGAAAGAAGCTCCGGGCAATGCTTGATAAGATTCGGGGGCATCTACGACAAATAGAGAACAATAACAACAGCAGCAGCAGCAGCAAGAATGATGACTCAGAGGACAGCGCAGCAATCAAGTTGGGAAACAAAAAATCGAAGCTCGGCGAATTTGAAGTCGAACCTGAACCTAAACCTCGACACAAAAACGAGGACGAAGATGAAGACGAAGACGAAGACGGAGACGATCATCACGCTCCTGTTTTGTTTCACATTCTCCATGTCAAGCAACAGGGTGATGATAACCAGTCGTGGGTGGAAATCGTCAAGAAGAGCCGCAAGGATGGTGCACCTAAGGAACAGCAACAGCAACGGCAACAGCAACAACAACAGCAACAAGCCGATTGTGATGCTGAGTGGGAGGTTATTTCACTACCACCGTAACAGCGACACCGGCACCCTTGGATAAGAAGAAGGAGCTAACCTGATGGGAAAGAAGAAAAAAATCGTTTGTGTTTTTTTTTTTTTGTTTTTTTTTTTGTTTTTTTTTTGAATTGAGAGAGAGAGAGAGAGAGAGAGAGCTATATGATTGGTCTTTTGATTTCTGATTAGGATAAAGTTTCTAGTTCTAGTTGTTTTGTTTTCTCATTTGTTATTCGATGAGTGTGTGGTTCTATTTTGAGTAAAAGCCGGTCGGTGGGAAGTTGAACGGTGAATCAGTCATCTGATATTCAAGCATGTATCTACCCGTTTTGCCCCCTTCACTGACAGCAAGGTTTATTATTCTTTTTTCTTTCTCTTTTTGGTCGTCTTCTGCTGTTATTTTAATGCTATACAGTTCCTATGGCTTTATCAGCAATACATCTATCTGTTCTTGCACTTGCATTCATTCTTTTGCAAATCATCCATCCGTCTGTCGTATTTTTGATTTCGGTTTTGGTTAACCCATATCTCGATAGTTATTGTGTACGTGTACTACTTACTACCTTTTCAAGGTTCAATAATATGCCTACCGATACATGTCAACATACAATACAGCCCCTTTGAACAAACACGTGTGTATTTATTAGCGTGTAAGCTTGTTATAAGTAGGTAATGTATGCCCGCCTCAGTGTGAAAATCAACACACATTAGCGAATATATATGTAGGCCTTCCTCCAAATACAAAAAATCTCTGTGAGGACAAAAGAAAAAAAGGCCTGCTTGAAAACAAATAGGCCTCTTTGTTTTTCAACATGGGTTCATGGAAACTAATAAGTAGTGCAATTTACTGCTCGTGAAAGATATCGTGCAGGCGTTTCAAAGTAAGTCTTATTCATATTTCGCTAATAAACCATTCCGCTTTTCGCCCTCTTTCCCGGGCACACACACATAAAATATACCTTTCTAGGCATGAAACCTAGGCTGTTTTTGTTTTTTTGCAGACACAAACATGATGTGAAAGAAAAAGAAAAAGAGAGAGACTGCATGCCGAATCCCAAACTCGCTTACGCTCCACCATTCAGGTGCCCTTTCCAAATCCCAATATCAACCCTGGAACAGTTTGCGAGCTCCTCCGTCAGAATAATGTGCTCTAATTTGTTCACTGTATACCGCCCGTCCTCTCTGTTTCCGTACACAGAAGCATCAAAGAGGAAGCCCCCGTCTTCGGAGATCTCAATCTTTATCTCAATATCGTATACCACTACTACACTGCCGTATGGATGACGCCGTAAGGCTTCCCCGAGATCCAAATATAAACGGCGGTTGGATTTGTGTTCGTTGTGGGTGATTTCGTCAGAAGCGAAGGCTGTGCCTGGAAGAGGCGGCTGGAACTGCGTGAACTTGAAAACCGTCCGCCAACCGGGCGTGTAACCGCGTAGTTCGCAACTCTCGGTCAGATCAGGGCTGCAAGGAACATAAAGGGTTGGGTTGAGATAGTCGCCGATCAAGAGGTCTTCCTGATGGTAAATAAGCCTTGTGAAGAAAAAAAACCGAGAGCTGCTTGGATTCCTGGAAAAGAGTTCTTGGTGATCGCCCAGCGGTCTGGGCAGGCTCCCGCTGTCCGATCATTGTCACCATTAGCTGGCTTGAAAGAGGGAAGGAGAGGTGTCGTCAAAAGAGGGGCAGACAACGGTTGAGATCGAAAATCAGTGCTAACGTGCTTGGCAATCCCTGATCCCTTCCTCATTTCAAATGCCGAGGATCCACCTTTTTCGTTATCAAATCCATCACTCCTCCTTCCTTTCCTCATCACCAATCGCATCTCAAAGTTCAATTTCTCCGAACCATTGAAGGCCTCCCTCAAGGGCCTCGGAAACCTCCGGTTTCTCACACACAGGCCAAAAAGCAAGACCATCCGGGGCAGTGTCACGTTGTGGTCTCATGAAGCGCCCTCGGGCGTCATCATCACACCTTCCCCGGATCATCAAGTGGATGACGAGCCATTCATGGTCAAACCTCAACCCATCCGCCGAGATGCAAGTGCATCACAAAAAAAAAAAAAAAACTTTCGATGTTCGTCTCTATTTTCGTCTTCCAAAACAAACTTATCGCGCCCCGATGTCGTGGTAATCCATCGCTGCCAAGGACGCCACCATGAGGATG
Source organism: Cladorrhinum sp. PSN332 (assembly GCA_033297175.1). Classification (NCBI taxonomy): domain Eukaryota; kingdom Fungi; phylum Ascomycota; class Sordariomycetes; order Sordariales; family Podosporaceae; genus Cladorrhinum; species Cladorrhinum sp. PSN332. Next base: position 115,449 of record MU858873.1, read on the forward strand.
TTCTGTCAAACATGAATGACGACGACAAGCATTATGCTCATTGGGGATCCATTCCCCCTTTCAACATTTATCAGACCACATGCAGCCTTCATCACGATTGATGAATGGATGGGTCGCGGGCAGAGAAAGAAAGACAGAGAAAGCCCAGCAATTGGACCCCTGTGCCGCTCAATCGCTGGCCTGTTTCACATGGGCCTGCCCCTGACGGTTTGTGTCTGAGGTCGGTCTCACGCCCCTTCGCGGCGCTCTCCGCGTGGGGAAAGTTGCCCTGGCCCATGAGCCGCAAGAGCTCCCACAGTCGGTTAAGCTCCCGAACCATCTTGGAGAATACAGGGATTCTGGGCACTAGAACGGTCCAGGTCTTGAAGCTCAAACTCACTTTGTTCCTGAACAAGGTCATGATTTTCAAGCTTCGCCGAGAAGCGAACTCCTTTTCCTTCCTCTTCTCGCGCGCGAATGACAAACAAGTTCACTGTACCCCCCCTGTCGAAACTCGTTTCGAAGTTTACCTGTCAAATTTCTCTCCACTAGGTAGCCCTAGCAAGATGTGGTGATCGCATCTTTCGTCTCTTTTCTTCTCGTTTCCTCTTTTTACTTTTTTTCCTTTTCCCTCCCTGTTCTGTTCTGGCTTCATCCCACGTTCCTTAACCACCCATTCCCTTCTTTTCTCTTTCTTTTCCTTTCCTTGGCGGGCCTAGAATTACCACCAAGCCTCGTTCTTTTTGACGTTCTGTTTTGTCCAGCGGTGCTGTGCACGCCCACTGCTGTTCGTCTCCACGTCCCCGGTATTCGACTCTCGACTCCAAGGAGGAAAGGACTTGTGTGTACGTTGGAATATCTTCACCTGGGCCGAGTAAATAATCGATCGGGTCCTCGTCCCTTCGTCACACGCCGAATTTTAAACGGGTTGATCCCGCGCCATTATTGTGTTTGACAACTCGACGGCTGGCCTGTTGCGTCCGCTCCTTTTTGGAATCTTGAGGGTTCCTGTTGTTGTTCTTGTGTATGTTTGCTGTTTAGGGTTGGATAATTATACGTCAAAAATGAGGCCAAATGCGTCATCACTGGCTCTGGTCCTGGGCTCCCTCTCCATTGCTCAGGTAGGGAATATCATAGCCGGAACACGAGGAATTGCAACTGACAATTTTTTTTCTAGGCCGCTGCATACGACCGAAATGGAGGATTGGAACGGCGTCAGGAAGCTGCTCAACCAAGCAGTGCCGTAAACCTTGCGTCGGGTCTCATGGGTATAGTCAATCGGGTACTGGCCAGCGCAACCGTTACCGAGACTGTGCGACAAACCATCACTGTCGGGGGTGATGGTGCTGCTGGTGCTGTTGGAAATGCGACTGTCACCGTAACGGTCGCTCAGACGACGGTCACAGTGACCGCCGGTCAGGCTGGAGGAGAAGCAGGGGCAACCGTTCCGGGCAACGCAAATGGAGCTATCGAGAGCGGAGGATCATCAGCACCAGCATCCGCACCGGCATCTCCTCCAGCAGTCGTTGCTACTGGTGGTGTCGGCGTTTCCGTCATTGCAGTCCCTGAGGAAGCCCGTAAAACTTCCATCGTTGCTGCAGCTCCTCCAGTCACATCGACTGCGGCGGCTGTTGCCTCTGAGACTGCTGCCGCATCTAGCGAGGTTGCTTCATCTTCGGCCGCGACCACTGATGCTGCTTCGTCAACCGACGCTGCTTCTTCTACTGATGTCGCTTCCTCTACCGCTGCAGCGGAGGCTTCTTCAACACTCCTCACGCCGCCTGGACTCGCCACTGACGCTCCAGCGGAATCTTCTCTTGCCCCTCTTCCGGGCCTCGAGTCCTCATCTCTGGCTGTTCTCCCGATTCTGGAGTCCTCAACCGAGGGCGCTGCAACTTCTACCACCGCCGCTGAGACCGGTAAGTTGTCCGTTTCCCTGCCGTCTTCTCCACGCTAACGCATTCAGCTGCTTCCACCTCTGTTCCCGCAGCGGCCGCATCGACCACCGCCGCTTCCTCGGCAACTTCCCTCGCTCCACTTCCCGGTATCGCCAGCTCCCTTGACAGCACTCTCAACCTGGGAGGCGCAGGAGGCGCCGCTGCTCCCACCGCTCTCCCCGTTCCCGAAGGTGCCTTTGGCGGCGTCGCGGGCGCCATCCCCATCGCCTCGGCAGAGGTACCCCCTCCCCCACTCCCCACCGTGACTCCGGGGGTCGCTAATGGGGCTGATGCTGGCAACAATGCTGGCGGTGGCGGTGGCGTACAGATTGATCTTTCTGGAGTGGAACTGTCCCGCACCTTGAACTTGGGTAATCTGGTGCAGGCTAGACAGACTGCTGTTCCTGACGTTGCTATTTAATGGAGAGGAGAGCTAAAAGAGTATAAAGGGAGCGGAGATGTAAGGAGGAGAAGATTATTATTGTTGAAAATACTGCAAAGAGCACACATACCCAATACCCCCCCTACACCTACCTACCCTCTTATTTCAATTACATATTTGCTGTATGTGTGTGGGAGAGCTTCTTTTTCTCTCTTTTTCTTTCTTTCTAACCAAACTTGGTTGGATTATTTTTTTTTTCTCTACATATAATGATGGATGGGTTAGATGAAGATGTGTTTTTTTTTTCTTTGGGTTATTATAAGTTGTATGTATATACTACTAGCGTTTGTTTGGAAGTCGTTTTATTTTATCCGTATACACGCGGTTACGGGGGTTGGCTCGTGGTGGTTATTAAAAAAAGAACAATTAACGGCAGTGCCCTGTAACTCTTTTGTCTCTTTTTCTTTCTTTTTTTTTTCTTTGTCTTTCGGTGATCAAATGGAAGACATTAATTATTGGCGCGGCGGCTGTTTGATACTTTTACAGTACATAGTACGAAGTCTCTTAAAAACAACAAGAAAAAAAAAAAAAAGGCAACGTCAAAGGGTAAACTTGAAAGATAAAAGAAAGAGAGATAACTCTGCATGCCCGTTAAAAAGAAAAGAAAAATTTGAAGTCTTTCTTGATCTTTTATCCATGTGTTTTACTGTTCCCCAACATTGGGACGTGGTTTGCCTGCCTTTTTCTTCTTAGGAGTATTATATGGAAAGCCAGGGGAGTGTGTTAACGTTGCTGCCGACGCTTTCTGATCCATAAAACCGGGCAAGATCCCAACAAGAGTCATGATATGGAGGCCGATGCTTTCAAAGGTTAGATTATTGAACGCTTATGATCGTTAATTCTTCAATAATACCTCCGCATCTGGCGGAACCTCAGACATCAAAAGCGTCATCAACCATGGGACGTCCGCAAGGAAACCTGAATCGAGTAAGGAGAAGGAATGCCGGTCAATATGGCCTCAACTTCTTCAAATTGATTTCTGGCCGTTCCATCCAGTATCTCAGTTCCTTCCACCGTTAATAAACATGACATCCCAGCAATCAAGTCATCCATTGATTCTCATTCCCATCGCCATTCGCAAAACCGACACCAATACGCCACATTCTATATCCGTTTCATAACGCATCCCCATTCCTCAAACCCATTGATCAGGCCTCACAATATAATCCCCCCTCCCGAACCCACCGCCAGCAGCAGCAGCAGTCGAAAAAGAAGCAACGTGACCCTACTCACCGCCTCCGCTCCCACCATCACCGGCATAAATCCCATCCTTGCACAACAACGCAACCTTCTTGAAGAATCTTCGCCACTCGAGCGGATCTCCCTTCAGCTTGACAAATCGCACCTCCAATAGCTCCTGGTCATCCGGCAGCCGGAACCGATCAACCAGGACTTCGCCATGCAAGCTCTGCTGTCTGCCATCGGCAGTCTTGACCTTCAGCGCAGCCACATGTCCCTGCTCTGCATCGGCATGGATAGGCGGTAGGTGCCCCGGCTGTGGAACGTTAAGCTGATGCAACGCATCGCTCAGCATTTGCACCAGTAGCGTGGCGGGCATATGCGAGAAGAATCTCGTAAGCGAGTACGAAGGCAACACATCCCTGAACTGTCTCGCGTGTTGGGTGAGTGAGATTGGCACCCCAGGAGTTTGGGAGAACTGGCTCATGGTCGGTTCGTCGGCGAGCGCTTCGCGCGCGTTGAAGCCCAAGGAAACCGGGCCAGCTTTTCGAGCAAGCAGGGAGGCAGAAGCTTCCGCACGGGCCGAGGGTTGAGTTGAGGAGATGCTACCGATTGTTCGGAGGGTTGGTCGTTCCCAGTCGAAGAGGGCGTCCGTGATGGGCGTTTCCGGTTGGGTGGCTGGGAGCTTTGACGACCACGAATTTGATGGCTGGTCTGATGAGTCGAGATCCATTGCTTCTGGCTGGGAATGGCGTTGTGTAGGGGTTGGTACCGAGTTGAGGTCGATACGCAATCTGGCAAGCATTTGTGTGGCCAGCTCAACAGGATCCGAGATCTTGCCGTCGGCTGTAAGGAGTGGGTTGCGTCGGGTATACCAAGGGTGCTGTCGAATCTGCGTAAAGGAGAATCGCTTCTTCGCCTCAACGTTCATCATGCCGCGCAAGAGAGAAAGCGTGTCAGGTGGGATCCTCTGCCATAACTGATCGGAGCTGCGGCCGTTTGTTCGGACGTATTCCTGGAATTCCCAACTGCCCGAGGTCGGCTCATCCCATGGCGTGTTTCCAACCAGAAGAACAAACAGAATTACACCGCACGACCAGATATCGACGAGTTCGGGTGAGTATTTTGTTGGGTCGGAGGACTTCCGGTCCCCCCTTGAGCACTTCAACACTTCGGGAGCGATATATGGTGGACTGCCGCACATGGTGCTACTCTGTTTCCTCGCGCCCTTGTACTCAAACATGGTCGCCATGCCGAAGTCGGCAATCTTGAGATTGCCGCTCTCTGACAAGAGGATGTTTTCTGGTTTTAGGTCCCGGTGGGCGACACCTTTCGAGTGGATAAAGCTCACGCCACCGATGAGCTGCAAAAAGTAGAGGTGAGCAATGTCTTCCTGCACGCCAACATCTGCCTCAATCTTGTCGAAAAGGTCACCGCCCTCGGCAAACTCCATGGCAATCCACCTCCAGATGGCATCCTCGCCCGTTGCGAACCACTCAATGATGTTTGGATGTTGGCCGATGTGCGAGTGCAGAGACACCTCCATGGCGATCTGCTTTGCCGATATTCGGCCATGTTTCGTAGCGTAGCCCTTATGTATTAGTTTGACAGCAAAGATTGGTGCTGGTGCATCGAGTGGGATGGCCTTTTTGATGCTGTTGTGGCCGGTCAGTAGCTGGTGGAGCCCTTGATTCGGTGTGTAAGTGAGAGATGGATCGGTCTTACGATGCATAGGCACCCCTTCCGATCGTTTTTGAGATGATCCGGAAGGGGAGGTCGTTTGGAAGAGGGTCTAGTTGCGACTGTTGCATTTTGGATGCTGATTAGTTGATGAGATTCTGACGAAAACGGATGTTGTGGTTTTTGTTGATCCAAGAGGGGTTTGTTTATTCCAAGACAAGAACCATCGCGGGGTATAATCCTAGTCAAAGGAAAAGAAAACAATGTTCTAAAAAAGAGATGGCTCTAAGCACAATGCAAACAAAAACAGACAGCCGATGGAAATGTTGACACATGCAGTGGCACTGAAAAAACAGCGGGAAGGTTTGGTAAGAAAGATTTAACTCACCATTGTTGGTAATGAACACACGTGTTGAGCTGCCACTCCTCGACGCGTCTCGGGCCCTCAAAGTCGCGTAAAGTGAATTAATTGATCGCCACTGGAAAGGCGGTTGTGGAGCGCATGTTCTGTTGTTTTGTCTGGAGCAAGTGGGTGCAGCGGTAAAATAATTGGCTGGGAAGCTCGCACAAGACGCTCGGGCCATCACAATTGGAGGTTGCGGTTGCTAGAGGGGCTTCAACTCGTCACCTAGCGGGCGGTGGGGGTCGTGCAAAGTTGGGTCCTTCTGTAAACATTCCTCTCTTGTCCTTTGACTTCCAAGTTCCAGCCGCCCACCAGTGAGAAAACTAGCAATTTGGTTGCTACTTTCCAGCGTCTATTCTTGTCTGAATTCATCCACCGACTTCGTGCACACCTTCTCCCGGATCAAAAGCCAATAAATCCCTAAAGCCGACATTTACCTCTCTGTTGCAGGTGTGCATCGACCCCTTACCCTCAGCCCAACCTCCTGGGATCAAATATAATTAATCTATTCGACCTCTTGTGCAGTATTTGTCAAAGGCAATCATTCTTCTTGAATAACCGTCTTTGTCCTGCACTACAGTACCGAGCCAATTGGTTACCAGACACTCATCATCATGTCTTACATGGACGATTCCCAAAACTCTGCCCCTGGCAGTGTCCCAGCCAGCAAGGTGGGCGGTGCGAGAAAGCCCGAGGCAGGCCAGCAAGCCACGAAGAGGTAATTATTTGTTGTCGCATGAGGTCACCAAATGGCTGACAATAGGAATACACAGATTGCAGACGGAGCTTATGCAGCTGATGACCTCCCCGGCCCCCGGCGTGTCTGCTTTTCCTTCGGCGGACGGGAATCTGCTTTCATGGCGCGCTACCATCGAGGGTCCCGAGGATACCCACTACGCGGGCCTTACTTTTAAGCTCAGCTTCGAGTTTCCGGCCAACTACCCCTATCTCCCGCCAACCGTCCTCTTCCGCACACCTATCTACCACCCCAACGTTGACTTCTCGGGTCGCATTTGCCTCGATATCCTCAAGGACAAGTGGACTGCCGCCTACAACATTCAGAGCGTGCTTCTGAGTCTGCAGTCCCTGCTTGGAGAGCCGAACAAGTATTTGAAACCACTGTACCCGTATAGTTAGCGCATACCACTAACCATGATGTGTAGCAACTCTCCCCTAAACGGCGAGGCTGCCGAGCTCTGGGACAAGGACCCGGCTCTCTTCAAGACCAAGGTTATGGACCGTCACAAGGACATCGATGAGGAGGACTGAACAACGGATGGGACAATGGGCGGCGTCGTTTTCATTTTGCGGTCTTCATGGAGAATTAGAGTCATTCAAGAGTCTTGTCTGGCGTGGAATTACCGGCGTATTGGTTTCCCTTGTTTAGGTTTGCATTTCCATGGGCGGCACAGGAAAGGTCATGGATATCCCGCATTGTTGTTGTTGTTTTCTGCTGCCCGCAAGGCGGTTTTCGAGGTACATTCAAGGCATTGGCCCCAATGGACTTTGGTTGTCCACATCAGCGTATTATTGAGATAAATCCAGCCAAGTATCTTCACTGAAGCACAAAAAGTTCCCTGTTTGATCATCACACCCCCAAACCCCATTTAACGCCTTGACCGTGGTTCAAATGGTTGTTTGATATCGGGGGAGGGCCGTAATTACGAACCCATTTATTCGTAAAGAGGAAGCTAGATGTCATGGACAACTCCTTGTAAAAAGCCCAATGCCGCACCGCCCTGAAACCGAACCACGGCCCAAAACTCGATCCCGATATTTTTTTTGCAGACAACCACTTTACTCCTCGACGACAACAGTGTGGAGACCCTTGGCGTTCTTGACATTGACGGCCTGGACGTAGCTGTAGAGCTTCTCCTTGGCGCCCTCCTCGTCGTTACGTCTCCGGGAAATGCGGACGCGGATTCTGAAAGGAACACCCTTAACACCCTGCTCCCAGACCTTCTTGTTCAACTGGGGGTCGACGCGGACATCGGAAGTGCCCTGAATCCCAACAATGTCAGCTTCCATTATTCTCAACCACCAATTGACAAAACCTAAATTCCATCTCTCGTATGTCTCGTCTAAGAGGGTTGGTTTGGATTGAAGTCGTCGGGCTGGTATGTATGGGCTGGATATTTGCGTTCGAACGTACCATGGACTTGTAGGCGAACTCCTTAATCTCCTTGATGGCCTTGGGGGCTCTCTTCTTGAAGGTGACACCGTGAAGCTGTCCATCCGGTTAGTACCCTGTATCTTCGAGCTTCCATATCGGTCGACCGTTCAACGTACGCGCTTGTGGAGGTGGATGGTGTACTCGCGGGCGACAACGTCGGCGATGGCCGAGCGCTGGGTCTTGCCAGAAGCCTTCTTGGTGGACGACATTCTGAAGAGAGTCAGGTTAGCGGGGCTGCTGGAAACCAGATTTCCAAAATGCCAGCAATAATTTCTCTTTCAGAAATTGAGAAATCGGCAGCAGCAGCAATTACGTACTTGGGAGTCGTAGGTTCTCGTGCACTCGGAATCGGTTGACTGGTGTCGAGGAGTCGCGGGAGTGATGGCTGTCGATAAACCTACCTCTGGGAATTTTGCACCTAGTTTTTCCGCGAAATCTGGAAAGTGCGGGCTCTGGGCTCAGAGTCCTCGTCTAATTGCCCTAAAGTGGAATGGCGTTTTGGAATCTTAGCCCCACTTTTGACCTGTGGCTCGCCCAGATTTTGGCAGCCACAGACAGCTTTGTGACACTGGCCGCCAGCTGAGGCGATGGTCTCCTCGGATGAGCCAATGACGACTCCACAGCCAATCTTGGAAAGCAATTGGATTCAAGGAATTGGAGACGGACCCCTTGCTCATCAGACTCCTCCCGTTGCAGGGGAAGCCGTGCACTCCATGGGAGGTCCCATCGTGTGCCAACTCCTGCGCCGTCAATCTCCAGTCTCAACCACATTCCACCATCGCAAATCGCGCTGCCAACGCTTCTTCGCCCTGGTGCGCTGAGCGCACTCGACACTCTTTTCCCCGCCAACGAAAAACAAAAACCACGTTGTAATTGATTTTCCCGCGCTGCAACCGACAATAGGAGGAGCAATTGTGTAAACGCCAACCGCGGCGCTATTGTTCAAGCAAACTCAATTTACGCGGTCGGCGACAATTACGAGCTCTCAATCAACGCAATTCACGAATCGTCAAAAACTAAACTAGTCGTAGTCCTTTTTCGGAACGATTTCGACCCCTCAGTCAACCTCCGACGACTTTGCGATCGCTACGTCTACCTCTGATTTCCTTAGCTTCCCTTATCATCAACACCACATCACACCACGCAAAATGTCAGCACCGGTAGCATCGACACCCTCACCGGTGCCCGATTTAAATCGGAACCGTCTACCGACACTCTTCGAGGTCCTCAGCCGACGAACACTCCCTCCCGTCGACCTGTTCTCGTTTTACATTTACATGAGGGACCAGCAACGCTCTGTTGACTACCTGGACTTTTGGTGGGTTGCAACCCTCATTTCGCCTGTGCAACGAGGCATCTACTAACGTCGCTCAAGGCTCGATGTTGCACAACACATGTCTCTCTGCCGCCACTTTGTGCGCGAGCTTCGGCGATCAGTGCTTGTCGGGACTCCAGAGCTTGACAAGACCTCAAAACGATCATCCGCCATTTTGGAGAATATGGGAGATATGAGCTATTCTGCTGCAGGACCGTCAATGTACCAATCGGAGAAGGACAAGGACCAGGATGCGCAAATGTCCGCATTCTTACGGGAAGAGCGACACCCCCACGAGTCGCCGCACAGCAGCAATGGTAGGCAAGCTCGACCAAGTACCAATATCAGCAGCACCCCGCATGAACTTGGAACAGACTCAAACTCACCTGCTCACACGGTCGCCCGGCAAGATATCAGAGCATCTGCTGAAAAGATTCTCTACACTTTCCTCCTTCCCGGCGCAGAGCGCGAAATCACGCTCCCGGGTTCGATAACCCAGGACGTCACGACAGCAATTGAAGAGTATGGCCGTGATGACCCCGAGGTTTTTGACGTTGCCAAGGATTATGTCTTCCAGGCCATGGAGCGAGACGCTTTCCCCGGATTCCTCAGAATGAAGGCACTCGGCAATCTCATCCCTCCAACTTTGATCATGCGCCTTATTCTTGGATTGGTTTCCATGTTTGGCGGCTTCTGGGCGGCCTTTATCTTGATCTTCCTGGACGAGGGGAGGACAACTAGACTTTGGGTATGTGTTGACATAAGTTCCTATCCTTCTTAAATGCTGACCATCTTTTCCAGCTCGTCCTTCCATTCACCGTTGGCGTTTACTGCCTAGCCTCCTACCAATATTCCCTTGATCCAGTCCTCGCCCTCGTCGGGCTAAGCGAGTACACCCCCTTCAACTTCTCCCGAGTACGGGAACCTTACGTACGGAAGCTTCTTGCCCGAAGAGCAGTCATGGTTCTTGCTGTGACGATCCTAATTGATGCAGCGTTATGTGTCTTGTTTATCCTTGTTCCAGGGAAACGGCTGTGATGAAACAAACGCGGAACAGCCAAAGGCGCGGGAGTCGTCGTTAGGTTGGATCCTTGCTTTCTCCCTGACCTTTTCTCTGAAATCGAGTAAGACAACAACCAACACACAACTATCACAAAATCTTTTCTACCACTTGATTTTCTCCATGGCGCCGCTCTCGGATCATCATCAGTATCTCAACGTTCACACCGGAACAACAAGGATGAATGCCATATAACGAGCAGAGCTTTCTCTCCATTTCTTGTTTTTCACATTTTTTTTCTTTTTTGGTAGAAAGAGAAGCATCAGATGCATCCAGAGAGAAGGAAAACACCACAGAATCTTTCTTTCCATTCACGACTGTCATGAACATGGTAACCTACTCGGGGGGATTTTTCTTACCTTTTTTTCCTTATTTAATTTTTGTCAGAGATTTTAAACAGAAAAGTTGGTTTTTTGTCTCTTTTTTTTTTCATCTCTCAACACTGGGGCATGCGCGTGTATTTCCCAACTGGCTTTTTAGAGGAGGACGTGGGGGAGGAGGAAGAGGAGGAAAGGAGTTAAGGTTGATTGATACCTGGGCGAATTATGGTGTTTTAGGCAAAAAGGAAGGAAACCGACTGGACTGCTTGCTGGAGCTGGCAAAAACTGGACCGACAAAGAAAGGGGCGCTTTCAGGTGTTCAGGATAATCTTTTTTTCTCTTTTCTCAACACACCCAAAATAATACCTACCAACAAATATTCAGTACTTTTGACCCAACTTTTCAAGACAAAAAAAAAACCCTGGGAAGTGGTTTTGCGGGGTGACTTGTTTGATTTTTAGGTAGGTAGTTTGCCTGGCGCTACCACTTTTGATTGAAATGTAATGTGAATTTTCTGCAGAAGTTATCGTGAACATGACTATCAGATACGGCTGGTAAGGCGTGTGACTATGAGAATGAATGTGTGGCAGTCTCGTTCTCCTACGAGCCCTTGTCATTCATGTCATTATCCTTTTTAGGTATCCCTGGAGCATGTGGTCATGAAAAGCAGTATGTTGGGTTTCATCGCTCCTCGAGAAGTCATTCCTCACCAGTTCTCTATTTCTCTATTCCATGATGTCCATGCCTTCGTTCCCATACCTCATGCTTCAACTTGTCCCTACTTGATCTGCTCCTGATCGGTGCTGGGATCGTCACTCAGGTCCAGCTCATTCGTCTGCTGGCTCAAAGTCGTCGTTTTACTACCGTAATTTGCTTTCTTATGGTCGTTTTCATTGTCTCCGGCATCCATCTGCCCGCTATCTCGCTTGACGGCCTGTGTGGCGCTCATGAGTGATGAGAGGATCTCTGGATCGCCTCGTGGAGGCCCGGAAAATGGCCCTCCATGGAAGTTGACGTGTGCTGCGTGAACGTCATTGCCGAAGCTGCTGGGGCGAGAATTCGTCAGTATGCTGTTACTGCTGTTCATGTGGGGTGCTGAGAGTTGATCAGAATTGTATCTGGAGATGGAAAAGAAGGGGTCTGCGGGTCTGTCTTTCCTTGCAGAAGCAGGGCGGTAGGCAGTCTTGTGGTGCTGGGTAGGGGAGGAGGAGAAAGAAGAAGAGAAGGAGGATAGACCTTTCCCGCTTCCGCTTCCACCGCCGCCACCCCCTTTCTTCTCGTCCTCCATCAGCTCCTCGGTCTTAGCGGCCCACTCGGCGGACTGTGTGGCTCTACGGTCTGCGTCAGCACGGAGCTGGACCATCTGGGCCGAGAGAGAATTGAGCGTGGCGTCGCATCTCTCTGACCAGGCCCGGAGGCTGGAGAGAAGTCCGCTGGTGGCGGTGGGTGCGACGTCACGGAGGGCGGATACGCTGTTGATCTGGACGGCGGAGTCCTTGGGGTTCAACTGGGCTTTGATTAGCCCCGCGTAGATGGCGCTGATTACTAGCTCTTCGAGGGCTTGTCGAGACGGAAGGCCGAGAGCTTTTTGGAGAGAGGCGTAGCTCAGTGCTGGCTCCGTGTTGGCGACTGAGGGATCATTCTTCTGGCTGGCGATTGTTAGGAGGGAGAGCTGGCGGAGCTTCGACTTTTGCGCATCTGTTAACTCGGGGAGGCCTGCGGTGGACTTGTACGATTCGTAGGTACCATAGCTGAAGATCTGGAGAACGGTGAGGAACTGCGCGAACTCGGGCGACGAGGCGAGGGCCTGGATCTGTGGGGTTTCGAGTAGCTCGGTGAAGATGTATGTGTTCGGGGCGGAGGTGGCGCGCACGACGAGGTCGGCCGCTGCTCGTGGGGAGGCGGCCGAGCTGGTGAGTGCCAAGAAGGGCTGTATGTGATTATATGATAAGTTGGTGGTCGCGTCATGGAGGGGTAGAGGGGTAAGAGGGTATTGCGGGGATGAATGGAATAGATGGACGATGGAGAACGAACCTCTAGAGCACTGAGAGCTTTCGCTTGCTCCATTGTTGCTGAGCCGATAAACTGGTTGCGAATTGTGATATACCTAAGATGTTAGACTCAAAAGTTGGTTGACGCGAAAGCACAATGAATCTTTTAATTTTTTTCAAGCTTCAAGCTTAGAATTAGCTGTGGTTGTTGTTTGGTAGGTACCTTGGGATATAGCTCTTGTCGGGTCGATGTTAGGTAACCAGCTGCAGCCTTGTTGGTGAGGTGGGGCAGTGATTGCAGTGTGCTGATAAGCTCTGTAAGGCTGAGCGATAGACCTTTTTCTTATCTGGAGCCAAATGATGTGGCTTGGATGATCCCGAAAAATGTTTCCGTTCCTGCAGGCTGCATTGGCTTTGGACCCCCCCTTTTGACCAGCTGAATCAGATTATCAAAGTGGCCAGTGAAATCAGTGAAACGGCCAATCCGGTCCAAGAGCAGGCGCATCAGATTTGTTTGAAGGTGGATTTTGGACGGACTCTGGCGGCCCGCGTCCACCGTTCGCTCGCCGACGCCCAGAACCTTGGGATGGTGCAAGGATCCGCTACAGTGTTTGACCTTCTGAAAGCGGTGGTGCATCCGGAACATGGCGGATTTTGATCGTGAGGTTTTGGCCAGGTTGTCAAGATGAATGTCACCCTCGCGGATCGCACAGTGCGGCGTGTTCTTGAGCTCATCTGCCGTGCCGTGGCGCATCAATTATTGGCGGGACATCACGAGCTAAATTCTGGGGAAACCTCTCATTGATAACACTATTGATCTTTATTGCAACCATGAGATACGGTGTAGTGGTGTGTAGTCGGGAGAAGTTTACGGCTACAAAAATAGATTGTTCTTGGGATTATTGCCGTCTTCGGCAGTGGCCGACGATGACCAACAAGTGACCCAAAAGACGCAAGGCCATGTCATGGACATGTTATTTCCTTCAAAACGATTGAGGGGCTTTACTCTTAATAACAGACCCCGCTTTGGGAAACCCGGTGCGTGCATGCCACTGCGAACTGCAAACTGCTGAAGGATCGTGATCAGAGGCTTGCACGGAGCACGCACGCGTATCCTCGACAACGGGAGTTTAGGTTGGTTGGTTGGTATTTTCATCATGGCTTGGTTGAACACAAGAAGAGAAACCGGACCCGGGGGGCTTGTGGAGGGGCTGTTGTCCTTCCGGGGGGCGGCAGGGCCCAGGCCCGTGCTAGAAACGTGCTCACAGGTGTATCGAATTGGGATACAGATGCATTCAGCCCGCTCCCACGTGGAGATGATCGCAATGTGCTCCAGTTACCGATTACACCAAGCGCATGCGTGAGGATAAATTATGACCAATTCGCCAATTATCAAGAGGCAAACCCAAAACCGAAATTCAAGTTTTATCTCTCGGCAACTTTTGACGAGTCTTTACACTTGATTAGCTGCATCAACCGCCAACAGTGCGACGCACGGCCTCCCCTCCTGGAACTTCCTAACAGGGGCCGCCCCTTCAATTCGGTGACCCTCAGCCCAGCCGGAAGCGCTGACAAACTCGGACCCGACGCTGCCGCTGCGCAATTCGACCTGCCGCTATCTGGCTCCTTGCTATTGTTCCCAGTCTTGCTGTTACGTCTTTTTAATCTATTACTTGTTGCTTTTTACTTTTGCCTTCTTGTACATAAGTGGACCGGTCCGTCTCTGGAAGCTGGCCCGGTGCTGCTTTTCCTTTCTTTTCTGGAAAGGTTCTATTGTTTTATGTTGCATCCTCAGTCTCATATCCCAGAATCCAGATGTTATAGCCATCGAAGTTTAGAACCGTGATCCCGGAGTCGCGAGCGAACGATCCAGCTATTCGAGATCGAAGGGCGACGACAATATAACCTCGAATATATCCATTTTTTCGGAAAGAGAGCCACAGGAAGATGGCGCCTCCAAAAATACACAGCTCCTCGCTGTCTGCGCCAGCAGCGCACATGGCAACAACCACATTAAAGGTCGAAGGGATGACGTGAGTTAAGCACTGCCATGGATGCTGGCGGATACTGTCTAACGGTCGGTAGTTGCGGCGCATGCACCTCGGCGGTTGAAGCTGGCTTCAAGGGTGTCGACGGCGTGGGGAGCGTATCCGTCAGTTTAGTCATGGAAAGAGCCGTGGTTATGCACGACCCCCAACGGATATCCGCAGATCAGGTACGAGAGATAATCGAGGATCGAGGGTTCGACGCCGAAGTCCTCGCGACCGATTTGCCATCGCCAGTTATTCCCCGAAACTCGTTCGGCGCATTCCCGACCGACGATGGCCCCGCCATGATGATCACAACGGTAAAGGTCACGGGCATGACCTGCGGGGCCTGTACCTCAGCGATAGAAGGCGGGTTCAAGGATGTGTCTGGTGTGAAGCATTTTAGCGTGTCGTTGTTGTCAGAAAGAGCCGTGATTGAACATGATCCGGATCTTCTTACCGCCGAGGCTATTTGTGAAATCATCGAGGACCGCGGGTTCGATGCGGAACTTGTCGAAAGTACAGCCAAGGAGCCTGATCTGAAACGTGCGGGAGAGAGCGCCAGGTTAAAGTCTACGACAGCCACAACCACGATTGCGATCGACGGAATGACATGTGGAGCTTGCACATCTGCGGTGGAACAAGGGTTTCAGGATCTTGATGGTCTCGTCCGCTTCAACATTAGCTTGCTGGCGGAACGAGCAGTCATCACACATGACTTGACAAAACTCACTGCTGATAAAATCGTCGAGATTATTGAAGACAGGGGCTTTGATGCGAAGCTACTTTCAACAACCATCGAGACCCAGGAACAGTCAGGAGGCGCCTCCACGGCATTGTTCAAGCTCTATGGAAACCTCGATGCCGCTGCAGCCAAAGCGCTGGAAGAAAAGCTCACAGCTCTTCCCGGTGTCAACAGCGCAAAGGTTACGCTCAGTACTTCCAGGCTCACAGTCATCCACTTGCCCAATGCGACAGGATTGAGAGCAATTGTAGAAGCGGTCGAGGCCGCGGGCTTCAATGCTCTGGTTGCAGACAACGACGACAACAATGCTCAGCTCGAGTCCCTCGCCAAAACCCGTGAAATCAACGAGTGGCAATCGGCATTTACCTTCTCATTGTCTTTTGCGATACCAGTACTCCTGATCAGTATGATCATTCCAATGTTTTTAAAACCCCTCGATTTCGGATCTATCAGGCTTCTCCCTGGGTTATGGCTTGGTGATCTTATTTGCCTGGTTCTCACTATACCAGTGCAATTCGGTATTGGAAAACGGTTCTACAAGTCAGCATACAAGTCGCTCAAGCATGGTTCGCCGACTATGGATGTTCTGGTCGTTCTCGGTACTTCCTGCGCATTCTTCTTCAGCGTAGCATCCATGTCCGTCTCTATGTGTATCCCGCCACATACCAGACCCAGCACCATCTTCGATACAAGCACTATGCTTATCACCTTCATCACGTTGGGCCGCTTTCTAGAGAACCGGGCAAAGGGACAAACCTCCAAGGCACTGTCTCGCCTCATGTCTCTTGCACCATCCATGGCTACCATTTACGCCGACCCAATCGCTGCCGAGAAGGCCGCTGAGGCATGGAACGCGGATGTCAATGCTCAGGATCCAAGCCACGCTGTTGATGGCAATGCTGCAGAGGAGAAGATCATCCCCACGGAACTTATTCAGGTTAACGACATTGTCATTCTTCGGCCCGGCGACAAGATTCCCGTAGATGGTGTTATGATCCGAGGCGAGACATACGTCGATGAAAGCATGGTTACCGGAGAGGCGATGCCGGTCCAAAAGCTCAAGGGCGCCAACCTGATCGGTGGCACCGTCAACGGCCACGGTCGAGTCGACTTCCGCGTAACCAGAGCCGGTCGTGACACTCAGCTCAGCCAGATCGTCAAGCTTGTCCAGAACGCCCAGACCAACCGTGCTGAGATCCAACGTCTAGCGGATACTCTTGCTGGATACTTCGTTCCTGCCATCCTGTTCCTTGGCCTCATGACCTTCCTTGTTTGGATGGTTCTCAGCCATGTCCTGTCCAATCCTCCCAAGATCTTCCTCGAGGAGGCCAGCGGTGGCAAGATCATGGTTTGCGTTAAGCTCTGCATCTCTGTTATTGTCTTTGCGTGCCCCTGCGCACTTGGCCTTGCAACTCCTACAGCTGTTATGGTCGGAACCGGCATCGGCGCGACAAACGGTATCCTCGTGAAGGGAGGAGCGGCCCTCGAGAGGACAACCAAGATTACCCAGATTGTTCTTGACAAGACTGGCACCATCACACACGGAAAGATGAGCGTGGCCAAGGCCAATATCGTCTCTGCCTGGGAGAATAGTGACTTCCGCCGGCGTCTTTGGTGGACCATTGTCGGTCTTGCAGAGATGGGCAGCGAGCACCCCGTCGGAAAGGCAGTTATCGGTGCGGCTAGGACAGAGATTGGCCTCGGCCCTGGCGGAATCATTGAGGGCAGTATCGGCGATTTTACTGCGACTGTTGGTAAGGGCATCAGCGCGTACGTCGAGCCTGCCGCTCCGGGCGAGCGATACCGGTACAAGGTGCTCATTGGCAACGTCCGCTTCCTTCGTGAGAACAAGGTGGATGTTCCAGAATCTGCTGTTGAAAGTTCCGAAAAGATCAACGCGGCTGCCAGTTCGTCTTCAGCGTCGTCTCGTACTGCGGGCGCAAAGCCCAATGCTGGTACCACCAATATCTTCATTGCAATTGATGGCGAGTATGCGGGCCATTTGTGTCTGTCTGACACTATCAAGGACGGTGCGGCGGCTGTTATTGCCGTTCTTACCAAGATGAAGGTCAAGACTGCCATGGTAACGGGTGATCAGCGGAGCACAGCTCTAGCCGTCGCTGCTGCGGTTGGTATTGATACCGAAGACGTCTACGCTGGTGTCTCCCCCGACCAGAAACAGGCTATTATCAGACAACTTCAGGAAGCTGGAGAAATTGTGGCAATGGTTGGCGACGGCATCAACGACTCGCCCGCGCTCGCTACCGCCGACGTCGGTATCGCCATGGCCTCCGGAACGGACGTGGCTATGGAAGCTGCCGATGTTGTGCTCATGCGCCCCAATGATTTGATGGACATCCCCGCTACTTTGCACCTCGCTCGCACCATCTTTACGAGAATTAAGATGAATCTGCTTTGGGCGTGCATGTACAATGCCGTCGGTTTGCCGTTTGCCATGGGTATTTTCTTGCCGCTGGGCTATCACTTGCACCCCATGACGGCCGGAGCTGCCATGGCGGCGAGCAGTGTCAGCGTGGTGGTTAGCAGTTTGTTTTTGAAATTTTGGAAGCGGCCCGGTTGGATGGATAACGACTTGTATGATTCGCATGGCGTGTTGGTTGGTAAGCAAAAGGGATGGGTTAAGGGCACGGTTGAGTGGGTTGGTGAGGTTTGGAGTGATTTGTTCGGGAGAGGGAATGGGAGGAGGAAGGAGGAAGGATACGTGCCGTTGGCGAATTTGGATGGTGATGATAGGAGGGTTTAAACAAGACAGAGAGAGTAGTAAAGGGGGGGGGGGGGGGGGGAGTATTTTTGTTAGGTATTGTTCGCTTTGTTCATCAGCTTGGGAGTTGTAGTGGTGCGTTTCGTTTTGGAGGTTACCTTCTTCTCCTATTTCCTATTTATTTATTTGGCCTGTAGCTTGTTAAGTAAGTATCCCCTTTTGTATGTGGTGTCTTTTGTATTTTGAGTTGGTTGTCATCAAAAGCAAAAATAGTTTTCTCTATCCCTGTGTCGTTTGAGTTCTTGGATTCACTTCTGCATTGCTATTCTTTCCTTGATATTACATACACACAATGTACTTGGGGATATCCCACCTCATAAGGTGCTATCTAATCAGCAAGAGAGAAAAACTCCAGAATTGATTACGTTGTGTGAAATGCTCCCTCCGTACAATTTAATGTACGCCGTAAGTGCACACATATTTATAACATTGCTCAACTCCCATTCCACATCACTTACATAACGCGTAACCGCTTTCCACGCTTCTCGGATTTCAATCAACCGATGTGCTCCAGTACATAAAATGCTTGATATATCTTCTCGAATATGGTATGGCCTCTCCCTTCCAATGAACATATAAAAAAGGAACAAAACGATTGGGGGGGTATATAGATGCTGAAACAAAAGAAAAACGCAAAACAAAAACGATGAGTAGAGTAATAGAACCTCTTCGTCGACCATCCCTCTCCTCTTCTTATAAACGTATAAACCCAGCATCGGCCATCTCCGCCTCCTCAGGAGAAGAAGAAGAGGAGGAGGAGGTATAAACGTAGACGGGCCCCGGACGAACAACTCTCTGTTCTCGCCACCAGGCATTATTATCCTTTCTTGCGCCACCACCACCCCTTCCGGTATCACCGCTTCGATGGTCTTGATAATACTTTACCAATGATCCCTCCTGTCTGCCAGTACCATGCTGCTGCTGATGAGGAGGCAGTTGACTCCCATACCCACCAACAACTCGTCTCCCTTCCCATCCCGAACAAGGATACAACATGCGTTCTCGTTCCCTCTCCCTTCCCTGCCGTCCCGTATACCTCATCACCTCCTCAACACCCCCACCACCATCATCATGATCATCATAACTCTCATCCCTAAACAACTCCAAATCAGCCTCCACCCTCCCCAGATACAACCCCGCCCCGCCTTCCTCCCCGCCAGCCCAATCATCCATCAGCCTCGCAATCTCCCTGAACCCCCTTGTGTGCCCTCCTTCCTCCCTGGCACCGAACCCGCAGCAGATAAACATATAACTGTGAATCAACTCGTGCAAGAAGGTACTAATCAGCAGCCGTCTGCTCCACCTCTTATCTTTCAAGATCGTGCTGCTCAACACTATCAGCGTCTCAAACCCTTTCCCCTTGTTTGACTCCTGAACCGCTTTGCGCAGGGCGGTGGTCCCAATGACTTTCGGGTCGTTGGAGGCGGAATCAGACGGATGGGACCAATCCCACATTACTCGCTGGGATAGCCGGCCGTTGAAGAATATTTCGTTGGCTGCGGAGAATATTGACAGCAGCGAGTCGTTGTCGAGTAGTGGAGGGTTAGGGGTGCGAGGCGTGATGATGGAACGGAGAATTCGTTCGTGTTTGGAGTCGGGATTACGTCGTTTGAAGTTGGCCAGGTGGTCCCGGACTCGTTGTGCGGCTGTGAGGTCGTCTAGCAGTTCGGTTGAGCCGCACCGATCGCTAGGGTCTAGGGAAATTGAAAGGCCGGAGGCTGTTCGTTCCATTGGTACCTGCGGGGGTGGCTCAGAGGAAGAAACGGGGCGGCGATGATTTAAGTTCGGAGGGTGCCGGGGGACACGATGATGTTGGTATGGATGTGCCTGGAGATGCGCATGTGGTTTTGGTTGTGGCGGTGGGAGAGAAAGGCACGGCGAGATGTGAGGTTGGTGGTGGTGACCGTGGTGAGGGCTCACATGGTGATGATGGCGGAGGTGTATGTGAACCTGTGACGTTGTTGTTGCTGTTGAAAAGGTGCCAAACGGACGCTCGTCGGCCGCTTTGTATGCGACCGTGTCATCGTACAGTGTCTCTTGAACATATTTTGGTCTTTTGTAGCGGAGTTGTTGAACGTAAAGGTCATCATCGTCGTGGGCGTGAACGGTGCGCCGCTTGGCTGGTAAATACGATGCGCCCGGAGCAATCGGCGGGTACCCGTCCCCGCCTGGCACTGGAAGAGCCATCGGACATGCTCGGGATTGTGGTCAGGAAAGGTGAGAGCAACTCAGAGAGCAGAGCGTTGTCTGTTTGCTTAGAGCCTGTCAGAAAACTCAAGGACAAAAATGTAGAGGAACCGAATGGTTGGTTCTTTTAGGAACATGAAAACCGAGGAAGCAAAGAGCCGGTGGTGTTACAGCTCCAGGGACGGAGGGGAGCAGGGACGGAGGAGAGCAGGAATGTTGCACCCACATGAACAACCTCGAAAAAGAAATGCCAATGACAGTTTGTTGGGACGGGAAAGCGAAAAAAAAAAATGACTTTTCCTCTTCTCGCCGTCTGTTTTTTTCTCTATCCCCTGTCATCCGATGCTCTTCCTAAGCTGGCCCGAATATTTTTGCCTCTTTCTTAAGTTGTGGCGCTCTTCCCCCTGCCTTGACATGCCCGCGACAGGCGCCAAACATCTGCCGTCGGACGGTCCGTGGAACCCATCAAGATCAGCCAGGAATCTTGTCGCCTTCTGCAATGCTCAGGTGGGCACCTCAAAGTGCAATGAACGAAGAGAATGCCCTATCCGACAAATGTTTTGAGTGGTGCTTCTCTTTCATGCAGGCGTGAAAGCGGTCTATCTGCGTAAATAGAGAGCGGGGGAGCCAGCCGACCCAGTGAGACACCGAGAAACCTCAACCGAGACAAAGGGTGATGGACGGGAGTTGGTCAGCGGTGTGGATATGGCTAGATTGCCCAGTGGCTACATACCACTGCAACTGGTACGCATATGCATATTTTTGCAGTAGTGTCACGAGACTTGTGCGTGCTGAAAAAAGGGTACTGGGCGATCAGCAATCGCAACCAACACACAGGTGGGAAACCGGACGCCGAGCTGAGCGGGTGAAAGACGCCAACAGCGGTTACAGGTGGGTCCGGGATGGGAACCAGAGTTGAGAAGACTTCGAGGCAGAAAAGCTCAAGATGGGTAATAATCGACCGGTGGTGCTCATCAGAAAGATTGGCTGGACCTTCAAACGCCTGAAATCTTTTTGGTTTTCTGCCCAACCAAGAGCAAAGCGTTCCTCAACTTCTCCTTGTTGCGTGGACGCTTTGGGCGTTTATAGGCCCGTGCACTGGGAGCGGCAAGACCGCCAAGCGGTTCGTGATGGTGATGATTGGTGCGTAATGATATGCCTGCCGAGACCATTGGCCGCCTTGAATTTCCTCAATCTCTGTGTTGGTCTCCGTCTAGACCACTTTTGCGCCATATCGTGGCCACTCACGGCCAGGGCTGGAACTTGCAAGATCTTCTAACTTTGGAACGAGAACGTGCGAGACAACAAACGACGGGACACACACAAGCCCCATGATCTTGCCATCACATCCTGGATTGTGAGTCTCTTCGGTAAGCCCACGCGTTCGCAACAACAAGACGCCAATATGGCACGCATAAACACTTTGGCGAACAATGATGCCGTTGTTCAAGACTGGGAAGGGGTATATCATCTCGTTGGCTGTACTAAAAACCCAGAAAGAGGTGCAGGAAATTGTTCTGCTGTAAATCAAATGGGAGAGGCAACTGGGATTGTGACATCGTCCCGCGATAACTCAAGCATCCCGTGTCCACGAAAAGAACGACCCACCCATTTCGGCACTTTATTGATGCCAACCGCCCCGTCTATTCAAGCCCACCAGCCAGTTGTTGAGTGCCGATCACAACCGATATTTGGTGACGAATCAGTCTCAACGTCCACCGAAATCCTGAACCCACCGAGCGTCGTCAGCCTGTTTCTGCAACGCTCGCCTCATCCCCTCTTTGTACTCCTGTTCCTTGGCTGCTCTAGCCAGATCTTCGGAATCTGGCTCATCGAGGTCCTCGAAGTCCTTCGCCGTGAAGCCTGGAAGTGACGAGAAACTCAAAAGCCCTAGTTTCTCGCCTGTCCAGAATAACAGGTCATTGTCATTCACAGAGGCGTTGTCGCTGTGTCCTCCAGGTCGTGTAGGAAGCAGCTTCCTTGCAATATCATCAATACCCGGCATTGAGGCGAAGATCGAAGGGCCCTCTGACTGTTCGTTGTGGCCTATCTTGTGACGACAAACCTCAGTGAAACCATCGCGCTCGAACCAGTTGATGTAACCCATACCATCGGAGAATGCTATGCGTGATCCGTGGTTGACAACCGAAAGCACCTTTGATTGCGACGCTGTCTGGCGGTTCTTGAAAGCCGAAGTCTGAAGCCCTCCAGGGCGGGGAAATTCCGACTGGTTCGCCGACAGGCCATAAAGTTCCAAAGAGCCCTTTGTGTTGTACTCCCCACACGCAATCAGTGTCCTCCCGGCCCCATTCTTGGATTCTTGGACCTGCTCCAATGAAAGCTCCCCTTTGCGTCGGAGATCGGTATCCAAGGCCGAGAAGGGATAAGGCAAGCTGGTTATGCTGCTCAGTCTGGCGCCGGAGTGGATGGAACCCTTGATTGAAGGAAACATCCTCCTGTCGTAGTGCAGAATATTAGAGAAACGCCCTGCAACGTAGATATCATCGGATAAGTCATCGGCCTGCCCAGGCCGTTGGAGGTGCACAATGGATAGAGGCCCTGGCTGCGCTAACGAGGCGTAAGGAGGCAATGGTTCGTCGTCAAAGATGTGTCGAAGACTTCGTTCATAGAAGCTTTCGGTTCCTATCCCGTCTACATGGTCGAGGGTCTCGACAAGGTCCTGCGATGCTTTCCTTCTCTGCCTGTAATCATATAGGTGAATTCCAAAGCTTGTCCCAACGGTGAGTGGCACCTGTGGACTTGCAGCCGACAATGTTGCTATAGCCCATGTGAAAGGCTCGCAATCAACGGCAGTTAGTGTGTGCAGGTCAACTTGAATAAGATCTGTGGGCTTTTGTCAGTTCGATGCGCTGTCCCCTGATTGGCCTTGAGTAACACTTACGACTTTGAACAGCAAAAAAAGCAATGTGCCTCCAGCTATCAACGCTGACACACTCAGTGACGCCGGAATCCACCCTCTTGGACCGCCTGCTGTTATCGGCGCGGGGACCATCAATGAATAGAATACCTGGTTTGCTCCGTGCAACAATTGCCCCCTTTTTCTTTCCGAAACTCCCACCACCCACATCCCACAGACACACCCCGCCATCATCCAATGGGCAGACGGCAAGCACTCGGCCTTTCGCCCCTGGCGAGCCCTCAGCCTCCGCAGGTGCATCAGGATAATAAAGGGCTAGCCCCCTCGCCTCGACAAAGTCAGCGGATGACTTTCCGTTCCCCGAGTCTTGATCATCTCCACTATGACCAATCTGATAAGGTAATTGCAGCCAATTTATTTGTGCTGGTCCGTGGCGCTGGATGTATTCATTATACCACGACACCTTTTCTCCTGGAAATATTGGGTCCCAGTTGGCCATGATTCGGGCCCGTTCTCGGTCTCTGATGACGGCGCTGTCGATAAATGGCAGTTTGCCCCCGGATCTTACATCCGTGTCTGGCCCAGCGGCATCATCAGAACTATCCGCGCCTGTTGAAGAGTTGATCTTGGCTGTAGCAGCAGTCACAAGATTCTTATCTTGGAGCACCTGGCGGCGACGCTCGAGGTTGGCGAAGTATGACGAGTCTTGTAGACATTGTGACCGCCAGTAGTTATTGTCGCGGGAGAGGTTGCGGAGGTCTCGAGAGACAAGTTGAACAGTGGTAAGTTCCTCGGGTTTGAGGACTAAATAGCAAAGGAGTGATGTTAACAACTCAAAGTCTTGGAAGTTGGGGTTGGCTTGGTGGGTGAAGAGGGAGGGAAGTCACTTACACGAAAAGATATGGAGAAGGATTTCCCCTGGAAGACTGCCCAGACCCGCCATGGTGTCTGAAGGGATGCGGGTCTCCTTGGAAGACGATGATGGGCTGTCCTGGTGACTGGGGGTGTCGGTGTGTGGGCTCGGAATCGAAGACACGTCCATGCTATTGACAAAGGCTATCTATGCAATCCCTGCTTATGTTGTCGCTCAGAAATCAAAGAGAACAGCGCAGTGGTACAAGACAGGAGAGTCATTGTGTGTCAAACAAGGCAGCCGAAGGGGGAATTCTAGCGGCGCAACATATACCCGGCTCGCACCTGTCGCACAGTACAGACACTTCAGGGCGGGTGTTTGAATGTGGTCCGCACATACGAGGTTGGGATCAGATCAAATCATGTTATGAAATGCCATGGGGGGGATAGAGCGGATGAGCAGGGCTTTTGATAAGGAAAAGAGAAGCCCCAGTATATGCCAAGTCACACAGGTAGGTCTGGACCTGTAGTGTAGGACTTTTGAAAGGTGGGGGAGGGGTCAAATCGAAGATTCCAGGAACCCTCAGTTGCTTCTTTCCTTTCGTTCTTTCTCTCTGCGGGTTGCGGCAACTGCGGACCGGAGGCGGGAGCCCCGCGAACAGCCCGGAAATACCGGTTCCACCGCCAGGGCTGGCCAATAGATAATGGATTGGGTTGATAAGAGCTCGGATCACCATCCCGAATGCGGAAACGGCAATTCCCCAATTCAGTTTCATGTTTCTTTCAACGACAATTCATCACGGTTCATCATTCATGTTGATCGTCGATCTCAAACAATCAATAATGGGAACAGGTATGAGGATTGAAAGCAATCTAACCTCTTGCGCGACTTATCTGCTAAGTTTCTCTTTTGAATAGTTGCTTCCATGCCCATTGGTTTTATCCTTCGCTTATCCTGGAAACCAGCTTCTTATGAGGCTTTTGAGGCGTGATCAACTTGTTGCCGACCAATGGGTGAAAGTGGCCTTCGTACTCAGTCCCAAATGCACAATATGCCATGCTTATCACTATCAGCTGGGAAAGCTTCAGCTGCATATATAGCACTGCCCCTTTTCTGTCAAAAAAGGATGTCAGGTTAATATTTGGTAGAAATCATGAACTTCCCTAGAATGGCAACAATATGTGAAAGCAGGACTACAGGTCTGCCGTGTCATCTTAAGTGTGAATCCAAGATGCTGCGGTCTAGTGACGCATCCATAGGTTGGCGGCGTGGGGGGCTTGGTTTGGAGTAGACAACTTACTCACCGGCCTCCACAGGGTTCAGATGAGAACTATACGTTGTCACGGAATTTGTGCAATTGTCACGGAGAGGTAGCTCCTCGCGGCTACCATCTCTCAGTCATCAGACAATTGGGTGGCCAACGTTCATGGGTACCTGATTAAGGAGCTTGGTGCTGGCGTTCGTCTCAGACTCGGCAGGAGTGAATACATAGGCTTGCACACGATGCAGCTGTGATGTGCAGAAAGCACCCGTGCTTTGACATGCTTCTGTTCGTCTTGACGGTTTGTTGTCCCAAATTTCATGATAGCTCTTGATCGTCGACTGGGGAAGTTGTTTAAGGTCGAGGGCAATGGTGCGTTCACCTTCACCAAATAGGTTTTTATTTTATTTCACAGTACTTGTTTTCAGTTCGTGGACCGTTTTGTTCCCTGTTCGTTGTATTTCAGGGTTCCTTGTTCTTTTTTCCAATTATCTGAATGGAGCCGAGAGAGAGGAAGAACAACTTCAAACCTTAGCCCACTTCTTTTCCTCCTCCTCGTCAACCAGTTGTGTCCCGCCCGCATCATTCAACAACCTCGAAACTCTTTGCGGGCTCTCTCATCCACGCTTTAAGCCTTGGTTCTTGGACTGCAGGAGTCAGGGATAGAGTCACGACTTTGAAGATTCAACCAAAGCCGTCGTCCGTTCTTCTATGACCTTCTTTCCGCTCTCAAACCTGCCCACGTTCCCCTTCCCTTCACTCCACGACTCATCCATTCTTTTCGGGACCTATCACTTATAGTTCACACCTACTCATGAGCCCCTCCTTGCGAGTCGCAGTCAACATTAAGGGCACTACGAGGAGTTACAATTCACATAACCGAAATTCTGTCCTTGCGAGGAACTAAATATCCTTCGACTTCTGACTTTCGAGGTTCGATTCGCGACTTACAGCTCTTGGAACTTGTTCACCTTTTACCAGAAGATATTCTTACTGGCGATATTTCTCCTCCAAAAATCTTCCAACCGATCACTGCGACCTGCAGCGTTCTCTGAGCGCCATCGCTAGACTTTGATCCTTCGGTTCCATCGGTTCTCTTAGATTTAAGCACCAAAGGGCATCCTTTCGAGCTGTATCTTTTTCTCTAAGAAGGCCAATCAGTCTTGTTCTCACACAAGGTCTGCATTGGTCCATCTGAAAGAGAAAAAAAAGGTTTTTTTTCGACTGAAAGTCGAGCACGAGCAGCAACGTTGGCCGGGCGTCCCGGCCAAAACTGCTTCCACAGCCCGTCCCACGAGCGACTGCACCTTCCTCGACTTCCACACTTCACCAATTCCGCATTTCAGCGACTTTTCGGGCTATGGACCTTGAGAGTTTCGCCATCAGTGGGCCGGCAGTCGTGGTGCATCGTTCGATCTCTTGAACCTTTCCTCAGGGCCACAGGTATGCTTTTATGATCCGCACACTCCCGTGCGACTTGCAATTTTCAGTGGATGTATTTCCATTGTTTGCTGTTTCGGAATTATTTTAACTAACTGGCAGTCACAGCAATTTACAGCAATGGCTGTCATTGGCAACGACGACCGCGGTATCCTTGACCATGGCGATTCTCATCCGAAAGAGAGGCCGTTGTCGCCCGGTTGCCCGCCACCTCCTGCTCTTTTTTCTCCAAAGGTGCGATCAATCACTCCAAAGCCGACCATTTTCAGCAGTCTAGGCGATGCCCATCTCGCCATCACGGCGAGACTCGTTTCGCGATCTGCCGCCCAAACGGTTCCGCACACCCCATTTAACAGCCGGTGTGGCTCTCCGGTCAACCCTCTTGATCAGGGCAAATCGATCGACGTTCTTTCTGGCGCTCAGCACATGGAGTTTGCGACCAATAGTCATGTCGTTAACGGAAGATGTTTGACCGGTTATGTGGCGTCGAGTCCAGCTATTGTCGCTAAACCCCAGCGAGACAAGCGCGAGGTTGTCGACACTGTTCCCGCCGTCTCGACCGACAGTCATCACACTGGAAGCTACAATGACGACTTTGATCCTGATAGGGACTGGATGAATGGGCCTGGTCCAGACATCAACTCCATTCGAGCGCCCCGCGAAACTGGTAGCACGGTCATCAACATTTATCGTCAATATTTGCCCTCGACGATTCTTGGATCAACTACATCCTCCGATGTGCTCAGAGCCGCTGCTGCCAATACCACGACTCACGACGATAATAGATCACACCCTTCAGAAAGCAGCCAGGAATATGGCTCCGAGAGGCACTACGTGTTGGCTCATAACCCTAGTCTGGAATCTGTAGAGATCGGGCATACAACCGGCCGAGACAATTCGGGAAAGCACCGCTGGCAGATGTACTCGACGCCTGGTGATGCCCCCAGCGTGCCTTTGCCCGAGCTGCCACAGACCCATGGTACGACCCAACAGTCGCTGGGAGCAATTAGCGACGATCCCGAATCCAACATCTCTGCAATTCCTTCGGCCGACTCACTCTTGAACTCTCAAGTCCTCCTCAACGGAATCTCTATTGACGATCAGGAATCGCGGCCCACCGCACCTGCCTTTGCTCCTCGCAGCGATCTCTTACCCCCGAGTCGAACAAGCCAGTTTTTCACTATTCACTGCATCGAAGATGGGCAATCGTCACACCGAGGCCATGAATATACTGTGGGAGAGTTGTATCCTGCTCCAGAGGTCAGCCAGGCTGCGTTTTCGACCGGCACTGGTGGCGTCATCTCCGAATCCGATGAAGATCCATTCCAGTATGATCGCAATTCCTATGGGTTATTCCTCCAGCGCGACCGGGAGAGAGAAGTAAGCGCCGCCCTAGAACACATAGACAATTCCAGCATACCTTCTCCCGGAAAACAACAACCTGTGCTGGACCAACGCGACTCGTCCTCATCAGCCTATCCGCCTTCCACAACATCAGCTGTTCAAGCCAATTCCCAGCCTGCGAAAAGGCCTCTGCAAAGCAATAATCCATTCCTTAGCAGGCTGGACTTCTACCATACATTGCCAGCTGAAGGTCCCTGGGAAGAATTAGGTGATCCCAACGAGGTCAGGATTCCGGTCCAACAACCCTCGAATCGCATGCCCGCTCCCAAATCCCCCGAAGCGGATCAGGGAGCGGGACATGCTACCAATTGGCAAAATAAGGTCTATTCCGAAGGCCTTCAGAACATAGTGACAGATGGAGGTGATTGGGAAACAGTCGGAACTAATGTGGGACAATTTGACAGCAACCGTGCCTGTGCCTCTGGAACAGGCTTAAGTGGCAGCCATCTGATCAAGGTCACTGGTAGCAGCATTGCCGATTACTCGGATATCAGCGATTTTGCCCCGCCTACTTTTGATGCCTTCGCTTCCACCGAAAGGATCTTACAACATCCTGGAGCCGACTGCGGTCCGAACAACCGTGTTCTTCGAAACCTCAAGGAGACTGGCCGTCCAATTTTCCTGCCCAAACCACGGGTTCATAGAGTAAACGGCTACCCTCAGGACTCCTGTCGCATATTTACCGACCCTACAGCTGCAAGTAGCGGATCCTCGGCTAGAAGCCATCTGCTTGACAAACTGAAGTTCAGTAAGCGCATGCGTCGTCACAACGAGACGACACAAGAGCCGCGGTTTGATCCGTACAAACCCATTAATGAACACCCGTCAAATAATCTATCTGACCCTTGGAGTCAGCACGATGCGCCAAATGGCTATGCGGGAAAGGGTAAAGCAAAATATATCACCGGGGGTGATCAGGCTGGCAGTCGTCCGAGAGCGTATACAACAGACCAGGTTGCTATGCACCGGAAGAAGCCAGGAGAGTCATCAAATTCCAACAAGGAAAACCGCATCACACCCATCCAGGCCGCCAAATCACCAGCAACGGGATCGCCTACCCTCTTCAGCTTTCCGCTTATCACTCTTGAGGAAGCAGCGAAGAAACAGGCAATCAGGATCGCCAATGGAGAAGACGACTTGACAATCACAAGTGGCTGCAGAACTCGCCAAGACTCCAGCGCCATGTCCTCAAGGGCAACTCAGAGGACAACACCTCCCACACCTTGCATCAGCAAGCCTACGCCAGTCCACTACCGTAATCACACGGGCCTCGGTTTTCCGGACACTGTTGCTCATTATCCCGGCTACTCTTTCGATAAGGCATTCGGTGGCCACGGGCGTGATACTTCAATTGTCTCTGCCTTGAGCAGTGCGAGTCCTCCGATTCCTGGCCGGGCAGTCTTCCCCAGGTCCTGCAGAAACCCATTTGGCTTCAGTCGTGGATCTATGAGAAACAGTTTCAGCTTCCCAAACAGACCGCCCGCGCCATCTCCTCCTCCGACACGCGAGACACCGGATAGGGTACACAATAAGAAGCCAGGCAGGATGAAGTACAAATTCTCCCGGCGAGACACTGGACCACGACTACCCCGGATTGTTGACGAGGAGACTGCAGCAAGTTTCGACTTGGAAGCGGACGATAACGCTCATCTGTCATAGGATGCACGGAGAAAGCGTCAAGTCTGCTACTGCATTGCGCTAGTCATATCTGTGTTTCCCTTCATGGCAGTCTTGGTATACAGAGGGATGTTCAATAGCGTCCTGTCTTGGTACACGCAGGGCGAGATCGGCAGGTTTACTCACAAGCAACGCCACACTGTTGGGGTCATTGGTGGCCTCGTTGCGGCCCTTTGGCTAGTGGTCCTTGCGGTGATGGTGACTCTGCTTGTAAGTTCCAGAAGGTAGAGTTTACCAACCGGCGTGAGCGGCGCCATATCTTGGGGTTTATGTATCAGGTTTAATACAGCAAGGGGAGGAACCATCTTAATTGCATGGAGGATCTCTTGGGGGGTGGATTTCTTTGAAAGGTCTTTGGTCAGGTTTTGATGTTTTTTGTTCGCCATCTTTGTATGTGCCCCAACAGAAATGAAAAGGCATATTCGGGAGCAAAGTTGGAGGGAGAGGTTCTGGAGGCGGAAATTTTTCGATTTGATTTCTTCTTTGGGGATGACCTAGGGAAAGGAAGATCAGGAGGTGAAAAGTTTTCATTTCACGTCATGATCTTTTTTTAACAACAGCACCGGCACGGATCATTCATGGACTTTACTTGTCGCTTTCAACACACGGACAAGCATGAGAAAACAACAGCATCTGGGCGGTAGTGTTTATGGCATATGTGTGTGGGATTATAGCGGCGTTTTTCTTTCCTTTTCCTGTTGAGGTCATCGGCATGAGGAAGGGCCCTCTTCCTTTTTTCTCCCTTCTCGATATTGCTGTTTATAGCGAGTTGTACAACATCAAAGGAAAGTTATAACATTCATTTTCTCTCACTTTTGTCCGGCCGGTTATCACACACAGAATTTGCATATTTTCAGACATTCAACCTGTCCCTGATTGTCATGGAAAACTAAAAAAGAAATAAGCATTAAATAAAAAAAAAAGAAATTCACCATCGGGATGGAAGGGGAGGAGGAGGGAACAAGTAACCGGAATACATTCATTTTCTTTACGGGGGTTAGGAAAGAGGAGGAACCAACTGGAAATAGTCATTCATTCATTCTTGATTTTAGGGTGGTGGTGGAGGAGCAAGAGGAGGGTTACCGATTACTGGACATTCATTCGTTTATACTACATAGGCACTTTTTTGGGCACGGTCTAGGGACAAGGAAAGGGGAAGGGGAATGGCAAGGGAGGGAGTTAAGGACCGGGGTGTTAGGAGTTAGTTAGGCTTTGGGGCGTTTGTGGTGCACACTCGTTCATGGAATACATTATTTTAAGAAAATGAGGGAGCGTGACTTTCAGATGTGAATTCTGGCGCATCTGAGGGCTCGGGACGTCGTGATGCTGTGTTCATAGGAATGATACGATACGATTTACTAGTGAAAAGATTGTGTTCGTTTGCATAGCTTCTTCACCTCTCGAGATAATGGTTTTGATATCTGCGGGAAAGGTGTAGGAAGTTTTCGAACTTTTTTTTTTTGTCTATGATCTTATGGCAGTAGGTATGGTATGAATACGTAGCAGATATTGTACATCTTCAAGTATGGCTGCCTCCCAAGTTATTGTCATCTTTTGTAATGCCGTGGTGGCGCCCGGGGATGCAGCTGATGAGTCCGGGGGACGGTGCTGAGGAACGCGTTAGCCTCGAGCAAGGGAGGAGGCGAGACGTTTTCGGTGCGAGGGCGGGATGTTGGGATGTCATGTTTGCTTGGATGATGCATACATACATGACCCCGTAACGTCCGCATGCTCGGATAGTCCGAAAAAATGACCCTCCCCGGTTTTACGATTCTGGCGCTCTACTCAAACACCACTTGCTTCCTTGTCCCTCCCTGCTCGGCCTCGTTGATCGTTGGAGACTCGTTTGTTTGAATTTGATCAATGGCAATTAGAAGTCGGGTTGGAGATAGGCCTTAAGAGCCTTGACGGCATCACCATCGTGCGACTTGAGAAAGTCGGTAGCTTTGGCCTTGGACAATTCGAGTTCCTCGGCCTGTTTATCGCCGGGTTAGTGAGCGCCAGCGGAAAGGAAAGGAGGAAACGGATAGAGCTTACGAGAAGGTTAATATCAGCAACATCGACCTTGACCTTCTTTACCTCCTTCTTGTTGGCGCTTCCGACCAGGGCGCTGAGCGCATTGGCCGCTGCCTCGTGGTCGACATGTCCAGCTGCTCCCTCATCGCCGGTTGCGTCGAGCTTGCTCAGGGCGACGGCGGCCTTGCGGTCCTCGGCGAACTTGGCGACGGGCTGGGCCTCCTCTTCAATATCGGCAGCCGAGGCGGAGGTGGCGCCCTCGACGAAGTCGCTGGGTTGTCTGTCTTCGGCCATTTTAGTCGTGAATCTGGAGTTTGCAGATGATGGTTCAAAACAAGGGTCGCACCAGTTCAACAATGCTGCTTGGGCCAAATGTGGGGGAGGGGTCAAGCTGAGTCGGCGCTAGTATTAATAAGGCTTAGTGAGCCGGTACAGCTGCCCCTCTTTGGCACAAGTCAAGAGCCTGATTGGTCAATTCCGGGTTGCTTATTCTTTTCATTGTTCTCACCGAACGCACAACCCCTGTCGCTTCTCTTTTAACTCAGCATTTCATCTGACCAACATTGACTCACTCCGTCATGGTGTTCTAC
The DNA here is from genome assembly GCA_033297175.1 of Cladorrhinum sp. PSN332. Taxonomy (NCBI): domain Eukaryota; kingdom Fungi; phylum Ascomycota; class Sordariomycetes; order Sordariales; family Podosporaceae; genus Cladorrhinum; species Cladorrhinum sp. PSN332. The sequence continues at coordinate 147,788 of MU858873.1, forward strand.
TCGTATAAATCTGGCCACTCGTGTTATTCTCTTTGGCCTCATAAGCCCGGTTGAGACGGACAGATTACTTTTCTTGCAAAATTTGTTGCGAAGTTCAGGTTGCCCAGAAACTTTCTTTTCCAAGGGCTTGTATTTCTGCTTCTCTTCTGGCTTTTATTCCCCCGCACTTACACAAGATTGAAATTTTGGAACAAATTTCTTTTCCAAGGGAGGGGCTTCATATATCACCCACAATGAGCAGATCAGCAGCACCACAGTGGACGCCCGAGTCCTGGAGGTCAAAGCCAGTCAAGCAATGCCCAGAGTACCCAGATGAAGCAGCACTTCAAAAATCCTTGGCAGAGCTCAGGAAGCTTCCTCCAATCGTTCATCCCAGGGAGATCATCAAGCTTAAGGAGCATCTTCGCGATGTGGCTCAGGGCAAGGCCTTTCTCCTCCAGGGCGGTGATTGCGCCGAACTCTTCGACTACTGCCAACAAGATGCCATCGAGTCCAAAATCAAGCTTCTTCTCCAGATGAGTCTCGTTCTCATCTGGGGTGCCGACAAGCGTGTTGTGCGTATCGGCCGCATGGCCGGTCAGTACGCAAAGCCTCGTTCCAGCCCGATGGAAACTGTCGATGGGAAGCAAGTCCCGTCGTTCAGAGGTGACATTCTCAACGGCTTCCACCTCGACGAGAGAGAGCTCGACCCAAACAGACTCGTCAAGGCCTACCACCACTCCTCCGCGACCCTCAACTATATCAGAGCCGCCATTTCCTCCGGCATTGCTGACCTTCACCGACCCCTTGACTGGGGTCTCGGCCACGTCCGTGATCCAGAGCTCAAGGCCAAGTACCAGGAGGCAGTCAACTTCTTGACTGACATGCTCCGCTTCATGCACACCATCGGAGCCGACAAGACAGAAAAGCTTGACACGGTCGATCTCTTCACCTCCCACGAGGGTCTTCTGCTCGAGTATGAGCAGAGTCTCACCCGTCTGCTTGACGACCCCACCGCCTTCCCTCACGGCAGCAAGAGGGAGTACTACGACACTTCAGCCCACTTCCTCTGGATCGGTGACCGCACTCGTCAGATTGATCACGGCCACGTCGAGTTCTTCCGCGGTATCGCCAACCCATTGGGCGTCAAGATCGGCCCCACCACACCTATCTCTGATCTCCTTGAGCTCCTGCGCACGCTCAACCCCGACCGTGAGCCAGGCAAGATCACCCTAATCACTCGTTACGGTGCCGGCAAGGTAGCCGACCTCCTCCCTGCCCACATCCGGGCGGTAGAGGACAGCGAGTACAAGCAGACCGTGGTCTGGCAGTGCGACCCCATGCACGGCAACACGCAGTCGGTCAGCGGTGGTATCAAGACCCGCCGGTTCAGCGATATCTTCAGCGAGCTTCAGCAGACGCTCCGAATCCACAAGGAGCAGGGCAGCTACCTCGGTGGTGTGCATCTTGAATTGACCGGCGATGCAGTGACTGAGTGCATGGGTGGTAGCGAAGGATTGGACGAGGACGACTTGTCGACCAACTACACGAGCTTCTGCGACCCGCGGCTTAATGAGAAGCAGGCGCTCGAGCTGGCTTTCCTTATCGCTGATCATTACAGGCAAGAGAGGAAGGAAAAGGAGTCTTCCTCTGCTTAAAAATGGTATTTTGAACGGCATTATTTATCGACTAAAATCGGGCGTTGGGTTGGGTAGGGAATAAGGGGCAATTTTTCATAAAAAGAGTCAGTCGAGAATGAATTTTGAAGGAAACATGTTCAACATCATCTTCCCTTGTCACGTTCTCCCCTGTATAGGACGAAAAAACGTCAAAGTTCTAAATATCTCACACACATTGTTCGATAGTTCCAAAAGATTCTCCAAAAAAGACCTTTCTATTTCTAATCAGAATTTTCTTTCAAATGTCATTCCTCATTTACTTAACAACAACAATAATAACCAAAAAAAAAAAAAAAAAAAAAAAAAAACAACAAATAGTATTGCCAAACTCCAAAATTTCATACCCTGTCTCATTCCACTTCCTTCCCTTCATAATCATCAGATCTTCCCCCTTACCACCACCACCACCACCGCCTCCTCCTCCAGTCAATTAGCAAGACTAATAGTCTGCGCGCCCTCAAACGCATCACCGGGCTCCAAGGTCTGCCAGGTGCCCACCGCGCCCGGTTCGACGCAGAGCATGTTCTTGTATCCGTCCTTGGGCTCGAAATCGCCCATCCCGGCCGCTTTTTCGGTCCAGGGGTTCCATACCACCACCTGAGCCAAGTTGTCCCTCGTAACCACGAACCGGGGCTTGCCGTTTTCGAGCACCGTCACGGGGTCGGAGGCGCCGTTGGGCGTCGAGTAGACGCGGTCGGTTTCTTGGGTGATTGCGAGGTCGCCGGTGCCGGAGGTTTGCGCCGGGGGAGAGAGGAGTTTGTCTAGGTAAGGGGAGTTGGAGAGGCCTTGGATTGAGACGGAGGTGATGTCCTAAAAAGCCATGGTGTCAGTACACGCCAGGGCTGCATTAAGAGGGAGGGGGGAAAGGCTTCACATTAACGCGAAGGTAAGTGTGCAGCAAAACCTGGCTGTCAAACGGCTTGTCGTCGTCGTTGGTGACGACCAGGCTCGTGGTGAGCGCGGAAGGGTTGAGCGTGACGCTGTAGATCAGATTGAACTTGTACGGCCAGAGGCTCTGGGCCTCGGCGGAGAGGGAGGACGTGCTGAGTCCGAAGTCCAACTTGACGCTCAGGTCCGCCGCGCTCTTCCCTCCTTCCCCCTGGGGGGACTCGGAGGTAGATTTCCCCAGGAATTCCCAGACCGAAGTCCTGGCGAACCCGTGCTGAGGTAGACTAGCTGTCGGGTGAGGCGCCGCGGGCGGGGGGCCGAACACGGGGAAAACCAAGGGAATCCCCCCGCGGACCGGTTTGGACCCGTCGAGTTTGGCGGCCGAGGAGAGCCAGAGCTTCTCGTCCCCGGCGGAGTCCTTCCACGAGGTTACTGTCGCGCCGTAGAGGAGGACTTGCACGGATTCGCCCGTGGGGAGCTCGGCTGTTACTTGGGTGTTGTCGGGGGAGAAGGTTACTGTTGGCTGAGGGGCGAGGCCGGGCGTGGCTGCCAGTGCTGAGGGTTTGTTGGCGCGTCCGACCATTTTTGGTTATTTGGTTCGGTTTCTCTTTTGTTTTTCCTTTTATTTTTTTTCTCTTCTTTTTTCGTCTTTTTCGGCTTGTTCTAGTGAATTGTCGAGTTCAAAAAGAAGAAGAAAAAAAGGAGGAAAAAAAACGGTGGGGAAGTTGGGAAAGGTTATAAGTTAAAGTCAAGTGTTTGTTGGTGATGATGATGATGGTGCAGTTGGGAGTTTGGGAGTTTCGTCCGGGTTCGGGAAACTGCGGGGTTGCGACCAGGGGTGTTGGTATGTATCTAAAGCTATGTAATCTTATGATGCAGCTAGATAGGTTGCTTGCTTGCTTTGCTTGCTTCTTGACACAATAGCTTGTAACAACTACAAAGACAACAGATGACATAAAACCAGCTTCCTTTACTCTTATATATATGTAAAACTTCTGAGAAAAGAAAGAGGTGGCAATGACTGCGAAAACACACACACAGACACGCCAAAAAAAAAAAAAAAGAGATCTACAAAGCTCGAGACCGTTTGATCCAATTCATGCCCACCACACCAACCCCCAACAGCGGGGTAACGGAAATGGCCCCCAAGCTGTCTGGGCAGCTGCATGACCTGAAACACACACCATGATGTGTGCTCATCACACAAAGCCCCAGGCCTCACCATCAGACTATCACCCAATGGCGTTGTCAACCTGAGCCATATGGCCTGTTTGGTAAGAATCGACATATATGTTGTTGTCTCCCAATACAGTATCCCACAGTCCCACCCCTTCGCTTAGCGAATGAACTATAGACGATAATACAAAACATATCGATCTTGGTTCTCATTTCACACACGGCTATGCCAATGTCGAGTTCTTCAAGCAGAAAAAAAGTTGTTCTCATATACACAAACGTAAGGTTCGCCGTTATTCTTGGCTCTTATTGGTATCCCACATCCAGTTTAAAAAACACCAAACCCAAACCCCAAAACCCAAACCAAGCCAAACCAAACCCAAGAAAAAACGCCCTGAACTATGCCAATAAAGAACAAAGATTTACAAGACACCAAACAACTATGTCCCTCTTCCACGTCTCTCTGCTTCATACAATTCCCTCTTCATATCCATAAACATGTCTTCAATCTGATACACCTCATGCCTCGACAATCTCGCCGAGCGCAGTCCATCCAATCCACCCCGGAACATGCTCATGATCAGCTGGACTGCAGGTGCAGGTTCAGCCTCGGCTTCATTCTCTTCAGGATTTTCTTCGTTTGATGCCGCTGCGTGTTGTTCATCATCAAGCTGCATCGCCTCGTCAGTGATGCGTTCTGCCTCCGCCTCTTCCTCCGCCTCTTCCTCTTCCTCTTCCTCTTCTTCCTGCCGTTGACTGGCACTGAACGATTCCAGCGCAATTTGAGATTGCACTTCGATGTCATCATCAATATCAGCTTCGACATTCATCGCGTCGTGGGCGAGAGGAACCTCATCCTCGGCTGGGATTTCAGGTGGCAGACTAGAAAGTTCGTCTGAAGAGTTGATCGGCAGCTGATCCATCGATGACGGTTCATCCACTTGCTCGGGCTTGACTTTATCCGTAATGGCAGCCTTCTCAGAAGCTTGTTCCTGAACGAGTTGAGGATGCGCTGGTTGACTATCAGACACCTCATCCGGCTCCTGGCTCGTTTGTGGTGACGCCTCCTCCATCGACTCATGTCTTGTTCTCTTATTGGGATCCTGCTCCTTCGTCAAAGCCCTCTTACGCTTCGGTCGTCCCCGTTGCCTCGTCGGTTGTGAGCTTGCGGCAGTGGCGGCGGCCTCCACATCCGGCGTTCTGACCTTCGAGGCAGATCTAGTCACCCTCATTGGCACGGGGGTGAGAACTGGGCTGGCCTTGCTCAGTGTCTTGGGGGTATCTCCAACCACAATGCATTCCTTGGAAGGTCCCTTGGGTAACTTGGCTTCAGGAGATACAGAGGACTGGTGATATTGTTGCGGGTCCACTTTTCCAGCGTCGAGCTCAACCACAAGCCTGAGGAGACTGCTCTCGTCATCCTCATTGAATTCGAATGATTCGGTGCCTGTGGGAGTTGGGCGAACAGACTGAGAAAGAGGCCGTTCTGGCAGAGAAGCCGAGATGGGGCTGGTCGGGGCATCCACATAAACCTCTCTGTCAGACTTTAGTGTCGGCGTCTCACGGGTTTGAGCGGGCCGAGGCGGTGTTGACGACCGCCTCGATTCCTTAGAGCGAGGGGTAGGATCAATAATCATGCTATCCTCAATCACTTCCTCTCCAGGCAAATGAGGTTCTTCCGGTTCCTCGGAGGTCCCAACCTTCTCGGGAGATGAGGGAACATCAACTTCAGGTAATGATACCACACTAATGTAGCCATTCACGCCGGATGGATCGGGATTGATGTTATTCCGGGTAGGGCTGAGAGGAGGTGACCCGGACACTGGCGACGACGAAAATTGCCATTCTTCGATAAGGGCGTGACTAACAGACCGTGATCTTATCTCGGCTGCTAGAGGGTTCCGTCTTGGTTCGGGCGGAGAGGATGGAGGATCGGTCATATCGTGCTCAGGAATAAACATGGGCTGGCCTCGGCGTGGTGTTGGCGTTGACGAGACATAGTCGTCAAACGTCCCCTCAGGTTCTGGCGTGGCTGCATTTCGTGCCGCAGTGGTTTCGGGCAAGTGGACCTGAGGGCTTTCGGCACCGGTGGTTGAGTCCTTCAACTTGCCTGGACTTGACCGAATCTCCGGGAAGAGGGCAGCGTTCTCCCTCTGTCGCTCACGAACCTCCTTTTGCCTCTCAGTCAGGACTTGAGACTCCAATGGATCAACGTGAGCCAGAGAAGTGTCGATGGCTGCGAATTGAAGCTGGGAATCATCGTGCCTGAGACGAGGTGTCGACTTGCGCCTGTTAGACGCAGCAGCTTTCCGGACAGGCGATGAACTGAGACGTTGATTGGCCCGGGCGGTAAGTTTGAGTGCGGCAGGAGACTTGGAGTGAGACGAAGCCGGCCGAGGGGTGGTTATGCGGCCGCTGGATCTGGTGGAGATTTTTGATAGTTCGAAATCGTCAAAAGACTCAATAAACATCGGCTGTCGCGCAACAAACTCGGAGCTTCCAGATTCAAGCCCGGGAAGAACGATACCAGCATGTAGCTGCAACTGGACAAGCGTGGCCTTCAGATCCTCTGGGTACTCTAGATGCTCGGCTTTCTCGAACAACTTGTTCCACCAGGCAACACTGGAGTTGACAATAGAACGATGGCAAGAGGTAAATGATGCGCACAGGAAGCGTTCTAATGTATCAAGTTGCTGCTCTGGATGTTCGACTACAGCAATGAGGGTAGACAGCTTGTCCCAAAGGGATTTCGTCTAAATAGGGTTAGCATGAGACATCCTCCGAACGAAGATATGATGCCTTCACTTACCGCAGCGAGCACAGCAGTTGATTGGCTCCCGAGGAGCCGATTGCTGTCTTGGATCCAAGGGAGAACGCCATCCTGTAGAGCGACCAGTGATCTCAGGAACAACTGTCGGTTGCACCTTTCAAAGAAGCCAGCAACCTCTTTCAGAAGGTGAACGATGGCATCCGTATTTGCAGGGTCAAATTCATTGTACTGAGACTGCAACGCTTCGTTGACTGCCTTATAGAGCATCTCGAAGGTGTCAAAAGACGATGACCGAGAACCCGCAAGGGCTGTTCCCCAAAGCCTCCGGCGCGCTGCATCAACCGCATGCTTGTCGCGTGGTTGGGTTGCCACAGAGATTAATTCTGTCACACATCGAATGCCGTTGGGCATAAGAGAGCGCTCAACCCCAGGAAGTGCAAGCTGATCAACCAACACCTTTGACAGAGGCTCGATGACAAGGATAGCCACTCCGGCGTCCCCAGTCTCCTCTCTTACCCTTTCAAAAAGCGCATAGAACAGTGACTCCCATGGCTTCCAGGGAAGATTGGGCGTCGATTTGATGCCACGCTCCAATACTTTGACAATGTCACGATAGTCATGGCCAATAGGCGCATCACTTCCTGAGCCACTTGACTGGTGACTGTTGTGGCCTGGCTCGAGCCAAGTCGAAATCTTGTTAGCCACGAGCAACCAAGTCCCAAACGGACGAGGGGTCTCAAGGGGGATAGTGGCCAGCAACTCTTGTGCGAGTTCCATCTTTGCCTTCTCCCCCTTCGATGCGAAGAAAGGAGCGAAGACATCGCTGAGAAAGTCGGCGAAATCTTGGTCGTCAGGAACGCCTGGAGGAAGAGAAGAGAGTGTAGAGAAAAGCGAGAACAGAGGGGATTTGGGATTGCGTTTAGGCTTATCTGTGAATGGCAGTAGTCCAAGGGCATTAGTCATGGTCTGCAAGTAGGCCTTTGTTGCTGCGAGGAACTCGGTGCTGGTGGTCTCAGACGTTGGCTCATAGCCACGAGCCCAGACATTTTGCAGAACGTTGAGCGCCTCAGCTACAAAGGCAGCAGTGTCTGGTGAGACCTTAATCTCCTTGGCCGCGGCCGCAGCGACGGTGGTTACCAACGCCTGCCAAAGCCTGCCTGTTGCGGAGTCCGATTCGGCCAATGAACAAAAGTCTTTTGCGAGAATGTCTTCAACCGCTGCAAACACTCGGGTGGTATTACGTCTGATCCACTTTGCATCAACCGAGGGGAGCTCTTCAGGCTTGATATGCGAGAGATCGACGATGCGATCCTCCCTCCACCTTCGCGGGGTTGTACAGTTGAATAATCCCCCAAGAATAGCGCTGGCCTGTGGCAAGTTGTCCTGGGCAAGTTCAGATGCTGGATCCAAGAGTGTTGCAATGACCGGCTTCACGCTGCGGTCCCAATACCTGTCCATCAAGGTAGGGTTGGCGTTAGGCTTGAAAGTGTAATAGAACAGATTGCAAATGCCCCCAAGAACAGCCTGTCGAAGATCTTCGGTGGTCTTGCCAGGCCCCTTCCGCTTGAGCTGGCCGAGCAGTGGTGTCGTCAGCGTCGAGATATGCTTCTGAAACTGAAAATCATCTAGAGCCATCAGATAGATTAGACGGTTCCAGGCACGATTTGCGGCGATTTTGGTAGCAAAGTCGCCGCTGTTGAAGCAACTCTGAATGAGGTGGAGCCAAGGCGTTGAATAATCCCACTTGTCAAATGGAAGGCGTAGGAGTAAAAGAACGACGCTCCAGATTTCTGGGACGACAACAGATTCTTGTTTGTCCTTCACCATTGCCTTTAGCCTCTCTTCGCAATATTGAATGTAGCGCTGTCCCTGGTTGTCGGAATTCAGAAGCTCCATGACCTTCCGTGACAGATGCTTCTCGTGGCCAACACTAAAAGCTAGCTCAAGCCCCAACGAGATGGCGGATAACCGAGTGTCCTTGACGGTTGTCGTACTGAGCATATCAGTGAAGAGGTCAGAAAGCCAATCGGAATGGACAATCATGGGCTGTCTCGACTGTTTGGCCAGCTTCTTGTAAACCAGAACACGATAATGAACAATGCTCTTGCCCTTGAGGTGGTCAATGTTGTGTAGTGCAGCGACCAGCCGGCCCACCCTGTCAGAGCTCATGACTCTTGGGGGAAAGTTCTGCAGGGAAAGAACCTGCATAAGACGGCGGGTGATGTCTTTTGAAGCGGACGGATCCTCAAAGGTTCGAATACAGTGATCGACAATGAAGATGCCAAAGTCACTTGTTATCGTTGATGCGATGGCTGGGAAGCCGAGAAATGTGATGAGGAGGTTGAGTGCATAAATTACCATTTGCGAATCTGGTGTGCCTTCTGGAGTCTTGGAAACAATGTCTCGTTGCATGAATTGCATAAAAAGACCCATCTTCTCTTGTAGTGCTACCCGGTCCGGCAAGTTGCTCGACGCCCTGAGGGCCTGTGGTAGTATTACGTAGGCATCGATCTTGCTCCAGCGGTCGGTGCCGGCGAGGGCATAGATTGTTGACTCCAGCATGGCGGCGAGATTTCCATTCGGGTTCGAGGTATCGTCGGATGCGATGCCGTTGACCGAATTGAAGAGGTTTGGGACGTGGTTGGTGACTTTGAGGATTGACTTGACAGGCTTCGATGCGCTTCTCGGGAGAGACACGGGAGTCGGGTGCTGCTTCAAGGCGCTCCCTTCCCGATAGACGGGAGCCTCCTGATATTCGGCCTTGGCCGAGAAGCCAACCTTCTTTCGTATTCGTCGAGATGTCGAGTTGGTTGTGATGGAAGGACTTGGGGACTGGAGGCCTGGTGGGGTGTGGACACTCGTTCGGGCGTCGATGGGATCAAGCGTGTGCCTAAATGGAGCCGAGACTTCATGATGCGTCTCTCGTGGTGGAGTAGGCGGTCTTGGAGGTAGTGTACTCAGGACGTTAGACAGGTTTGCTGGCGAGGACATTGTTTGTTGCCCGACGCGATCGAATTGGATGAAAGGGAAAGGTTCGGTCGGTCGGTCGCTTCGGGCTGTCCAAGAACGAAGCTGTACCCTTTCCCTCTGCGACCACTCCCAAAGTCCCAATCTCCCTCCAGCGTCTTTTCTTTACCTGAACCAAGAGTGCATTTATAAGACGATTAAAGGAAAGAATTTCCGAATTATTCTCTGAATTGCGAACCAAACAAAAAGAAAGAAAGATAAAACAAGTCGCAAGTGAATCCAGAAAGAAAAGGAGTGTCAGGTTTCGGCTGGTGGTTTCTTTCTCTTCTGAAGGGCGTACAAAGCCATTAAGACTTTTAACGCGATCCCTGTCGCGAGATCTGCCTGGGGGCCCGTTCTACGCGTCCAAGTCGCGCCAGCACTTTGTCAAAAGGTACATACATGCCCCACAGTCAGCCCCCGGCTTTTCCTTTTCCAACCGTCAAGCTGCAGCTCCCGCTCCTCCCGATTGGTCTTAGCGGGTCGACATTCGCAGAATGAAGCTCGTTAACATTCACCAGACAGAATGAGACGGGATGGTAATAATGACTTAGTGAAGCTGGGAAGTATCAATATGTTGGATATTGACTTCGATTCTAGTCAATTTGATATTCCTCCTTTGTTTTCTTAGCCCCAAACCAACTGATCTAGTGTTGTGAGTTCCCATGGCGACGGTTAGTGCCTGGTACGTCACTTTACCCCTGCCTGGCTGCCGACGGACACACGTTTGATGCTGACTGTTGAAAGTGGCAGCTGCAGCCTGAACATTACTCTCGAAAGCTCCAGTTGGGATGAACTTGTAATAACTATCATATTATTTCTTGACAAACAGAGCATTTCGCATGATAACTCCTGGTTCCTTGACCACTTGAAACATCCCCTTTTCCGCCTTCCTATTGGCAGGAACGATCTCTTTCTCAGTGGATGGGTCCATCCTGGGCAAGTTTGAGCTGAGCTCTGAATGGCGGGGCGTCCAATTGGATCAACCACCACTCATCCATAAACTTTCATTTGTAGCCTTCATTTTAATACTGAACAAACATTCGACATTCCATCTCGTATATTGCTCAGGCACCCGCTTTCAAATACACAACATCTGTCTCTTTGGTTTGTGAATTTCCCAACCAACTCAACATGGCGCAGCCTGCCTCTTTTGGAAGGCTCACCGGTCCTGGTCAGTCCACCCTTCTCATCTGCTTTGATCAGAGGGAACTAACAAATGCCTTCAGCCAAACTGGAAGCGGTGACGAGTATCGTAAACAGACTGAGCGAAGACCTTCAATATGGTACTCTTCAGCCTGAGAGTTAGTTTTGTATGCCGCCCCTGCGCTGCTCGAGTGGCATTGCTGATGGCAGTTATTAGAGCGAGATACGCTGCTTGAAGAGCTCAAGATATATGGCCGGGATCCCAACTTTGCAGGTCCCATCTTCACCAAGGATGGCATCAAGACCCTTGCCAGACATGCCTTTGACAGCTCGTCAGATACCACAGCGCAGAATGCCCTGAGAGTTCTGTGCAATGCCCTGTTGCTGAAGCCCGACACTCGGCAATCATTTGTCAGTACCGGATATGAGGTGAAGGCATGTAAAAGGCTTCAAAATGACAACCCGGATGACGAATTCCTCATTTCCAGACTTCTCCTCCTATCGACCTACGGCACCAACATTGACATGCCCAGATTAGTCGAGGAACACCAACTGGCAGAAACACTAGCCAACAATCTTGCAAGACATGCAGCACGGCTATCTTCCGACTCGGCGAGCAAAGCAAACGCGAATCCAATGGTGGATATGGCCTTAACAGAAACGCTCAAGCTCTTCTTCAATGCCACCCAATACGCGCCGAACAACAACAGCTCGTTTGAGCCTGCCATTCCCCATATCATCGCCATTTTACGCAGCCTTGACCTACCATCTCAGCAGACAAAGTCGCCATTGGATCCACCATTCGGTCTCCTTATAAATGCTCTAATGAACCTCAAATTCTCGTCCAACACCGCCAAAGACGCTGTCTACCCACCATCGTCCCCATCTGGTGTCGCAGACCGTCTCATACAGCTCCTCGTCCTGTCCATGAAAGCGTACTCCAACCCCGATCTTGAACAAATTGTCAGTCCCCTAGTCTGTATCCTCTCGACAGTCCATGAGAACGCCCCAGATCCAGTTCAAAAATCCATCCGCGATGCTCTTCTCCCAACGGAAGCGGACCGGGAGGATGTCCTGGGGAAAGCAGACACGCTGCCCTCGCGGTTGTTGCGAAACTGGACAAATCCGGAAGCTCCTGAGCTCGGAAAAGCAATTTCGCATCTGTACTTTGACATCTCTGACAAGGACCCTAACAAGTTTGTCAAGAATGTTGGATACGGCTATGCGTCCGGATTCTTGTTCCAGAAGGGGATCAATATTGGCCCCGATGCTATTGGTGATGGCGAAGAGGCTGAGGGTAGCGATGGGGTGAGGGAGATCAGGAGGCCAGTCAACCCTATCACTGGACAGTTCTTGGATACAGAGAAGCCTGTGCAGATGCCCGAAATGACGGACGAGGAGAAAGAGAGAGAGGCCGAAAGGTTGTTCGTCTTGTTTGAACGGTATGTCTTCCTCGCAGAGATCAGACGATGGACCTCAGACTAACCACTTTGGGTGCTGTGTAGGCTTAAGAAGACTGGAATCATTGACGTTCAAAATCCGGTTGAACAGGCTATGCGAGAGGGACGGTTTGAAGAATTGCCCGATGATGATGATGAACTGGATTGAACGGGTCATCTGGTAGCCTGCTTGAAATACTCATGTCGGAAAGGAAACCCTCAATGAGGAGTGAGGCCAAGTTTTCTTAATAGTCCAACTGAAAGTCTTGCATGGGACAAGTCTACCTGCTCGTGAGGACCTTCGCGCCTCTCTTACAGAAAAGATACATTATTCAAGTATTCATCTCCATTATTAAAAGTGAAACCTCCCCCATTGAAAAAATAAAGTGGGGCAAGCCGTTTCCCTCAGCCGGCATTTAACAGATTTGTTGTTCCGTTTGCCCAACTTCTGTTAGTCGTTTCCTCCATACCACATTCAACCCGACCCACACCCCGGGCAATTCGCCTGGTCGGTGTTTACATCATCTTCCGCATAAACCCTGACCATTCAGGCTCTCAACGCGCTTCATTTTACGAAAAAGATTATCACTTTTAACTAATTCTAGTAGGCAATTGCGCTCAGTATTTTATTCTTATTTTTTTCTCGATTTTAAGATCATTTTTGCTAATTATATCACAGCGCGCCAAATCTCACGACACGCTCATCAACCTGCCTGGTGTTCAAGCATAAAGCAACAGCAGTATTGGAGGGTCGCAAACCACTGCAGTACCTTTAAACAACAGCTGCCAAACCAGACGACAAGATGCCGTACGCTGGCGATATTCTTTTAGAAGACACGCCTCTGGCAATGATCCAGAGCGACCTTCAAGAGTAAGTTGCCCATTGCAGGGTATTTGGCTCGCACCTTCTTCCACTGGCAGTTCTCTCTCCTTCTCAACACCAGCTCCCCCTGCTCTTTCAAAAATCCACAAACTCAAACGCGTCAAACACCACACTTGGCTTTTTACAACGTCGGGTACTCTGCTCGGTATTTTTATTACAACTGTTCCATCTGTGAAAAGAAAATTATTAGCTAACACTTTTTCACCTTTTAAGCTCTGTCGAGGCTGGGTATTCTTCTGACCGGGAACTCAACAACATCGGTCCCACCACAACTGTCACCACTACAATTTCTGGTGTGTCCGTTTTCAATCTCGGAGCAGACGAGTTTGGCGGAGACGACGAAGACGTTGCAGCCGTGCCTCCTCCCGCCCCAGAAGCCGATATGGGCCTGGGATTTGATGACGAGGAGCCAGTTCCCGAGGTTTTTTCGTCTTCAGCCAAGAAGCGCGGTAGACCTTCCAGATCGGCTTCCGGCACCCCTGCAAAGTCTGTCCCAACTACCAGCAAGACTCCGCGGTCGGCGAAAAGTACTACCACTCCCAAGTCAGCTAAGAGCGCCTCCGCCCCGAAGAGTGCACGCGCCAGCGCCGGGCGCAAGCGGAAGGCCGAGGAGATCGCTGCGTCGGAGGAGCCCGAGGAGGCTGAGGAGGAGGAGTCTGAGGAGGAGTCGGAGGAGGAGGAGACAGAGGAGGCAGAGGAGGCAGAGCCCACCCCGGCTGCTAAGCGCGGCCGCACGTCGGGCAGGCCATCCCGTACTGCAGGAGTGGCCGCCAGCGCGCGTCTCGTAGCTAAGGCTGCGAACAAGCCAAAGCGGGGTCGTCCCAAGTCCACTGATGTGAGTTGCTTTTTGGCATATAGTCCGCCAAATGAACGTACTAACTCTATTTCACAGACCTCTGAGAAGAAGCCAAAGGGCAAGGCTGGTCGTCCCAAAAAGAACGCCGCTGCTAATGGCGAGGTCCCAGCTGGCGAGTACGAGGTAGAAGCCATCCGCGACTCTCGCATCGATGCCGAGACGATGGGGCACTGGTACCAGGTGAAGTGGAAGGGCTACCCAGAGAGCGACAACTCGTGGGAACCAAAGACCAACCTCAAACACGCCCTGGATCTTGTCAAGGCGTTCGACAAGAAGAAGAAGAAGCAAGAGATTGAGGAGGCTGTCGCCAAGGCCAAGGAGACCGTAGCTAAGAAACCAAAGGCAGCACCCAAGTCAAAGGCTGTCAAGCCCGTCAAGAAGGCAAAGGCTGCTCCTGCTAAGAAGACGAGCGCCATCGCTCCTGCTGGGACTGCTGGTCGGAGAGGCAGACCTGCTAGGGCTACGAGGGGGTCAAAGTAAACTGGGGCGGGCATCTAGGGTTCTTTTTTGCGGCGTTTGCTTCGCTTTTATTTTCACAGTCTCTGTGGATTGGGTTAGGCGGATCGGGGTTTCTTCTTTTACTCTTGGGTTTATTAGCTAAAAGTGGTTTCGAGGCGGATTTTTCCCCGGGAAGAGGCTGGGAGGTCATCTGGGATGCCATATGTGCGGTCTGGAGTTGCTACTGCTTACACAGCCTGAGAGCGTTGTTTGGCTGGGTTGATTTGAGGCGTCTGGGATGGGAGGGAGGGAGTCTTTCCGCATCTCGTCTGATTTACCAGGGCTTTTTAATAACTACCAGGTTTCAGAACCTGGGAAGAGAACTGCCATCTGGCGCGCAACTGGGCATCAGCATCACAGGCATCCGTCATCCGGAGGTGGTGGTTAGGATGTCGGGTCAGAGCCAGAGAATTATGGAAAGCTTCTTTCTTATTTGCATGCTAGTAACTCAAAGGGGCGGCTTTCTTATTTTCTTGTTGTACAATACAATACACTACTGCCTCTTAAGGGTTTTTTTTTTTATTTCATTCGGAGTTTAGCTTATTTTTAGTGGTTTATTGGCGTTTGGCACGGATCTGTCGGCACGGAGGCAAGGAGGAAATCTGAGTTGACACGGCAGGAGAATTGCGCAGGTTATTAAGATACATAGATACACCTTAATACAAGGCAATCTGCACACCGTATTGTCAGCAATTATTATCGGCGGCGTCTTTGGTCTCTTGTGTGGTCCCCTTTTTGCTGTCCTCGGTTGATTGGCTGTGCGGGAAGAAATGCTTTGACTGTGGGAGAGCAAACTTTCTGCCTGGACAATTTCCATGGTTGTTTTTTTTTTGGTTTTTTTTCTCGTGTCGCTGGTTCAACCTCCGACTTGTTCTAACTTCGGTTATCTCTCTCGTTGTTTTTCTTTTTTCCTTGCTCTCTCACGCGTCTACCATCATTTCTCTGTTAGCATGCAATAGCTCTGGAAAATTAAATAAAGTGGCTAGTAATTTTGCGCGATGTGTAACAAAGGCAAACAACAAACAAAAAAAACAAACAAACACACATGACGATGTCGTTTTCTGACAAGATGAGAGAAAGCATTTTTGCTTGTCAACACCTAATTACCAAAAGAAAATCGCCACATTATATACTGCTTCTTTTCCCATCCACCTCAGCGAAGTAGCTAGACTTTTCTAAAGGTAGAATATGGCTTAACGTTATGCTTAGCGGCGGGAATATGTCGGTGTGCTTACTTGAATGAATACACCTTCTCCCAGCAGTACCGTGGCAAGCAAGAAACGTGTGCCCTTCGCTTTTTACCTTTTCTTTTTTTCTTGTGCTATATCTCTATCTATCCTCGCTTTGGTTTTTAAACCCTGACCACTATCGATTCAATCTGTGAAGGGCCTTCGCTTGAGATCTCTTTTTTTTTTTTTTTTTTTTTTTGTGTGTGTGTGTGTGTGTGTGTGTGTGTGTGTGTGTGTGTGTGTGTGTGAGTGAGAGAGAGAGAGAGAGAGAGAGAGAGAGAATCTGTAGTGCCCGAATTGTCAGGACAAGAATATCATCACTTTTTTCCCTTCTCATTCCCGCAATGATGGACGAGATGGGTGTCATTCACAATCTGGACACTGTATATACAGGATTCTCTCACACACCACCCAATCCAGGCCCCTAACTACATGCCGAGGTACGGTACACGACTTGGAAACCTCCATAAGCCCTGTCCTCTGCATAGTGTGAATCTTAGCTTAGTGCCTCTCTTAGATGTCTTGGAGATATCACAATGCCATGGAGCCCCCAATGATGCACTCCCTCCGATGCAAAGGGATACCTCTCCCGATCCTGATTCTGAAAATGATTCCCATGTTAACCTCACGGAGAGCACCAGGTATTTCGAGATATCCTGCTCACCATGTCAGATTACCAACCCTCGCTCTTTCGCGCTGAAGGATTCACGCAAACATCCGTGATACAGCCGCGATTGATGTCAACACAAGCTGAAATGCTTACTCACCCCAAGCAGATCAGAGCAATTGCGAAAGTCTCATCTAGGGATATCCAATCTTGGCCTTCACACACACACACAACAAATCCGATCTTGCTTCGGGTTTACATGGAGATATGCAGCCACGGGATTTGTTGGCGGGGTTAACGGCCATAAACCAAAAGGCGAAGGAGCGAGGGAAAAAAAGAGAGAAGAAAACAAAGCTGACATTGCATACCTACCTAGGTCAATACTCTCTAGTTTCTTGGACAAAAAAAGCTTGTCACCAACGTCCCGTTTCCTAAAGAGGGGGCAAGTCGTATGCAGCCAAGTCAAAATGTATCTTCCCTTCTTTGCTGCTACAAAGATAGATAGGAAGTAATGCAGATTATAAATCTAGATCTTGATTGACGCCTCTTTTGAGAAGAGGAAGGATTTAATATCACATCACATCAGGCATTGTGTGCAGACCAACACGCATTTGGGGTCACCAGGCAGAACTTCAAACGCAACTCAGCACCAAGTCCGGAAGCGTTTCGTGTGTAATGACGACGGCGGCGAGCTAATTACTGGCTTGAAGGGGTATCAACACGGAATGCAGACCGACCGTTGATAGAAAGCCCCATATACAAAACGATCGCCTTTCCCTCCTGTTAATCGCCTCCTCCTTCTCGACAGCATCCAGCAGCATTTTCTTTCTCAAGAGCTTCAACACATCACAACCACATACCATCCACCTACACACCACTTACAACAACTCAACCCCCTTCTCACAACCAACAATGCCTCAAATTCTCGGACGCGAAGTAGGCCCAACCGGCTTCGGCCTCATGGGTAAGCTCCCTCCCTCCCCTCCCCTCCCCTCCTTTTCCCTCCTCGCGCTCACTAACCCACCACAGGCCTAACCTGGCGCACCAACCCGCCCCCAAAAACCCAAGCCTTCTCCGCCCTCCGCACCGCCCTCTCCCTAAACTCCAACTTCTGGAACGGCGGCGAATTCTACGGCACCCCGGAGAACAACTCCCTCACCCTCCTCGAATCCTACTTCACGACCTACCCGGAAGACGCCGAGAGGGTGGTCCTCTCCATCAAGGGGTGCTACGTCCACAACGTCGGCATCGACGGCTCCGCGTCCGGAGTCCGCAAATCGATGGACAACATCCTCTCCACCTTGACCCGCAAAAGGGTAGACATCTTCGAGTGCGGCCGCCGGGACCCCAAAGTCCCGCTCTCCGAGACTTTTTCCGCCCTGCAGGAGTACATCGACCGCGGGCAGCTGGGCGGCATCTCCCTCTCCGAAGTGCGCGCCGAAACGATCCACGAAGCCGTCCGAATCCTCGGTTCGCCCCAAAAGATCGCCTTTGTGGAAAACGAACTGAGCCTCTTCGTCACCGACCCCCTCTCAAACGGCGTCGTAGCGGCCTGCGCTCAGTACGGCATCCCGCTCGTCGCGTATTCCCCCATCGGTCGCGGCATCTTGGGCGGAAACTTCAAGACCGCAGAGGACGTTCCGGAGCACTTGCAGATGATCCCTCGGTACTACCCCGAGAACTTTGAGCATAATCTGCAGCTGTTCAATCTCGTCAACGAGCTGGCCGAGAAAAAGGGATGCACGCCCGCTCAGCTGGCTCTCAGCTGGGTTAGATCTCTATCCTAACGCCGCCCCGGACTGCCCGTCATCATTCCCATTCCGGGCACGACTACGGCCGCTAGGGTCCAAGAGAATGTGAAGCATGTTGAGTTGTCCGACGAGGAGATGGACGAGATTGATGGGATTTTGAAAAAGTTTGAGGCCAAGGGGGAGAGATATCCCGACTGGATTCCCAAGGACACGTAAAGGGGACGGGGCGTTTCACTGTTGCAAAGTTGTCGTTGTGGAGACAGATGAGCGAGCGTAGTAGGGATATGTATTTTTGATTTTTTTTTTTTTTAAATTATTTTCATTGAGATATTATATCTATATAAGTGTGCGTGTGTTGTTTCCTGATATACTTTTGTCAGCTATGGTCCCAACCAAAACAGTAGTTTGACAAAGGTGTGTGTGTGTGTAGGTGTGAAGGCGATCAGGTAAAAGTGTAATGTGTAACTGTCCACACGGGGCCAACTCCCCCAAAAGAGAGAGGGCTATTGAGAATTGCAGAATTCATGGAAGAATCATTCATCATATGCGCCGGTGATTTGGGTATTCGAAAAGAGAGAATAGCTTACATCTATTTTTTTTTAATCATGTATTATTTTCGACGCTGCATTGTGCAGCCAAAATGTGTTGACATTATCCTCAAAGAGGAAGAAAAGTTGTTGCAAGAGAAAAAAGTTGAACGAGAGAATTTGTTCTTGGGTGGGCAAGTTGTGAAAAATCTGCCTTACGTAAGCAAAAAACTCAATCCAACTCAAAGTTGCCAGGGTTAGAGATCCCCCTCAACGATCCAAAAATTGAACCCCTATTTCATTACATATGTACATACCTACAGTAATAACGGGTATAAACAACAAGCAAAAAAGGTCTTTGCCCCCATACAGTGAATATTTTTTTGGAAATAAACCACCCTCCTGCCCAAACCTCATCTTCAAGCAGTAGCTCCATTAGCTCCCACAGCCTCAATCCGATTCACCAACTTCTTCACACTCGTCCACTCCTCATTCTTGAGCCCTTCCTTCCCTCCCAGATCCGGACCAACCTCAAACATCGTGACCGCACCATCAATACCTCCGGTCGCCAGCCTCTTACCTTCCAGCGGCTCCCACGCAATCTTATTCAAACTCTTGCTCAGCATCGTCCGTCCATCCTTCCTAGGACTGGGCGAGATCCTGGCAACCGGCTCCTCCGTCTCAACCGTAATGTCCCACAACTCCAACCATCCCGCACCATCCACCAAACTGAAGACGCCAGGCTTGATAGGCGACCACGCTGCATCATAAACCACATCCTCCCTCACAAAGTCCAACAGCGGCGTGACCTGAGACTCCGTACCAGCAGCGCCCAAAACTCCAGGAGCAATGGCAGACGTCGCTGCAGGCGCCCTCACCTTCCACAACTTAGCACTCCAATCCAGACTGGAAGACAAAACCAAATCACCCAAATCAACCGGTCCCTTTGAGGGGTGGAAATTAACAGACATGACAGGAGCGGCATGGCCCTTGTAACTGACCCTCGAGTCTACGCCAGCCTTGGCTCCAGCCCGATCATACCGATGACAAGGGAAGATCGTGCCCTCCTCGGAGCCAACCAAGAAAAATGTCGGATCCGCTTGGGGGAATGCCATGCACGTTGGGCTGAGGTCCTCATTTTTGGCAGGGGGTGGCATGGTGAGGGACATAGTCTCCTGAGGCTGGGAGAGCATGTCAACCGTCCATCCGCACACGGCGCCGTCAGTAGAGCAGCTGATGATGTTGTTTGCGTTTTGCGTGCCGACAATGTCGACGCAGTACACTGGGTGGGTGTGACCCGATCCGGTGAGAGGGGTTTTCTGCACAGGTGCAGACCGAGCGCGGGTATCCCAGAGCAGAACTTGGCCGCTGTATGCGCCGCCAATAATAAGGTTGGGGTGGAAGGGTGAGAACTTGGCTGTGAGAATATCGGACTGAGCGTGGAAGACAAACTCTGGTCTGTCATGCAAGTGCATGTTCCATACCTGGACGATGCCGTCGGGGTCGTGAGGCGCGGTGGGATTCTTGGTGTACGAGGCGAGGAGAAGCTCGCTGAACTTGGGGGAGAAGTCGATTGAGCTGACCATACGCTTCTTGGACCAGCGCTCGTCGTAGAACTGGGCCAGCTCCTTGACCTTGCGCCGGCCCTTGCCTCCTATGTTGCCACTTTGCTCATCCTCATCATC
Source organism: Cladorrhinum sp. PSN332 (assembly GCA_033297175.1). Lineage (NCBI taxonomy): Eukaryota > Fungi > Ascomycota > Sordariomycetes > Sordariales > Podosporaceae > Cladorrhinum > Cladorrhinum sp. PSN332. Next base: position 167,907 of record MU858873.1, read on the forward strand.
TACATCGTGTACCTGGAGGGTGTAGTCGGTCAAGATGTCGTATTCTTGGTCCAGCGCTTTTTCGATAACCTTGGTTGACCGGTCGACGAAGTCCATAAACTCCTCTGACTGGGTCATCGCCTTCACTTCATCTTCAGTGAGGCTCCGCGCGGGGAAATTGGCCGGAGCTGTTGGCTTGAGCACTCCATCTGTCACAAGCTCCCTTGTTGCCCTGAGCTCCTCCTCAATCTCTCTCCGTAGCTTTTCTCGCAATTCTTCCTCTTTATCCCGCTCTCTCCTGCTTAGCCTTTTGCTTGGTGTCGAAGTTGCTTGGTCCTCAGGGTCGGTATCAGAGGTCGCGCGGGACCGTCTCGGCGGTGGCCAGTCATCTGTCGTTTGTACTCCTTTGCTGTATGTAAAGATCTCTTTTACTGGGGATGGCGGGCACTCGTAAACGGTCGTGAGGGGTATCGCAGAAAGAACTTGAGGCTGGGAGGTGGTGGCACCGGCCGCATGTCCAGGGGAAGGACCGGCAAATTCTGAATGGAAGTCTGTGCTAATCTCGCCGGCACTGAGGACGCTGTTTGGTCTGCTTCCGCGGCGAGGGGAGAGAGCGCCTCCTGTCGAGACGGAGATGGGCCGTGGCTCGCGCACCAGACTGTTAATCAGGTCCTCGATCTCGGTGCGGTTGGGTCGGCCTGGTATCGGAGAGATGAGCTAGATTGAAGGGTCAGTTTGATTGACACAAGAAGTGTTGGAGGGTTGTTCGAGAACGGACTTCGCTGGGTGAACCGCCGGCGCGGCCAGCGGCCTGGCTTGCCCGAAGCTCCCTCTGCCGCTTGAGCTCGGCGAGCTTCGCCTTCTTTGCGAGGATCTCACCTCGGCGCTGTTCCATTTTGGTGACTCTCCAAGCTCATCTCAGGGATTTCAATCTACGGCGGTGCAAGTGTCAACTCTGGATCCAGAGTTGAGCTCGATATGTCCAGGGGTCTCTCCCCAAGAGTGGCACTGATAAGTGGGATGTTGTTTGCTATCGGGTTTCGATGTCCTTTGTCGGGTTTGTTTACTTTCGATACCCTAGAATTCCAGCAAAACGTGCCAAGGGTGCAATAATTCGATGTAATAGAGGTTTTGCAATTCTGTTGCTCTTCACTTGCTTTGTGGTCGTTCTCGTTCAACTTTCCATGCGCGTCGCTGTCTCTCGCGAATTGGCTCCGTCCAGTTAGAGACAGAAGCATGGACCCCCCCATCCCATCGGTCGAAAAAAACCGACAGGGGTTTTCTTCTACCCGCAGGTCAATATCTACCCCAGGGGCGCGTATCTATCAACTAATGCTCGGTCTTGGCAGAAATTACGCCCGGCAAAGGCAACTGGACCACTGCCAAAAACCGGTCTTTCCAGTGGTAGAGAAGTGAGTGCAGCCACCGCGGGTGCCAGGTCCCAAAAAAACCGCGAAAATTCCCGAGGGTGAAGCTTTCGAAAGCCACTCCTCCAAAACTTCAACAACTCCCCTCTCGTTTAAAATCCACCACCCACCCATCCGCCGACCCGGACCCTCCGACGACGGACGAATTGACTTGGGCATTTCCCAATTGATTCACAACTTCCCGCCGAACGAAATCGCACCCGCCGAGTTCGCAATTCCCCCCCAAACCCCAAAAAGTCGCGAGGTGTTTCCGTATCTCCCTAATCCCTACAAATCTTCAAAATGGCATCATCAGGAGTCAACGTGAGTTTTTGCCCCAGCACCGCACGAACCCCGACATCCCCACATCGGGTATAAAAATGGTGGAAGCAGCGAGGGAACGATTATCAGGGCATAGAGAGAGAGAGCTATAGGGAGAGCTAGATTGTGGGAACCCAATACGATGCGAGCGGGGGAATATGGGATGCGGGGAGGAGAAGGACGAAGAGCTGCTTGACAGCCCAGCCCAACATGAGAGAACCACAATTGGCACCAGATACTAACATCAAACCTCCCCAATAGGTCCTCAGGTACTCTGCCCTCGGCCTCGGCATCTTCTACGGCTTCACCCACCAGCGCAAGATCTACGCCGCCGACGCTGCCGCGGCCGCCAAGCGCGAGTATGAGCACAAGCAGCAATTAATAAACCAGGCCAAGGCTGCCTACGCTAAGAAGAACGCTCCTGCCGCCGCTTCTTCCTCAGACTCTGCTTCCTGTGAGCTTTACGCAGATTCCAATAGTCGTGGGATTTCGGTTTACTGACACGTGATATGTGTAGTCGACATCAACAACCCCAACTTCGATCTCGAGGCTTTCCTTAACGGGCTTTCAGCACAGAAGGCTTAAGTCGTAGGTATTGAGTTAGAGGACGAGGGGGTTCGAGCGATGGAGATGATACACCAAGCAACTTGGGACTGTGGTCCAGGGAGGGTGGGGGTTAGAGGACGGCAGATGGAGGAGAGAAACCAAACAGCTGGGATAAATAAGCCAGCATTCTCTGTGGACGAGAGAGAAAGGGAGAACAAGATGCAGTTGGGGAGAGGAGAGGAGAGTGGAGGAGTCGGTCCACATCATTCATACGGGATCCCTTAGGAAAAGAGAGGTCCAGCACATGAATATGATGTTGTATTATTGCGCCGTTTTGTACGCGTTTTCACGACATAGAGAGAGAGAGAGATCTCCTACATCCTTTTTTTACACCTTTCTTCCTTGTGTTTTTAAAAGAACGGTTTTTTGTACATCTTTTGTACATCAACAGAAATAGAGTAAAGACGGGTGGATCAAAGAGAAAGGGAAAAGACGGTCGGTTCTATACAAAAAATTCCCAGGGTTTTATTATGTATCTCTATTTTATTATAGAGTGGTTGGTGTACGCCCGTTGTCTCTCTCCAAAACGCCATTCTTGTAAAGGGGTAAATAAAACCCCCCTGAGTCTGAAAAAAAATAAAAAATTGAGAAAATGTCAAAGCTCCTCCTCTGGTATGTATGTACTCTCACTTGTCCCGCCCCTCTACAGTCCCTCAGATACACCACTAACGTTAGATGACCAGTTTCTCTATCCTATGCAACCCCCCACTTATGCTTTCGAACATATATATCACCATTCCAGATCGGTCTTTCCTCTCACGCACATTGCCTCCTTGCTCCTATAACCTCCCACCCCCCAACCCACCAGCATCAAATCCAAACCCCCCACCACCACCAAGTAAATACCCTGCCCCTTCCCACAACCCACTTTCTGCTGCTGCTGCTGCTCCTCCCGCTCCTCTTCCAACTCTTCCAGTAGTAGTGGAAGTATTACTTGCACTCCCACTACCCCCCGCGCCAGCACCAGCACCACCACTCCCACTCCCGCTCCACAGCCGTCCCGACAAAACTGTATGCTCAATCCTAGCCGCCACCTCCCCGTTCAAAACACCTTGTATACTCCCACTCTTCTCCACGAGTCCCTCCAAACATCCAACGGCTATGCTCAGCGTCACGAACTCGTCAAAGTGCGTCGTAGAGCGACATGCCCACTCTCTGAAATCCTGCAGCGCTTCCCTCACCCTTTGTAGTACGTCCTGTGATTGTGTTTGTGAAGAAGAACAGAGATACAGAATCGCGGCGCCGAAGTGGCCTCTCTGAAGGGAGAGCAAACAGTTTGTGATCGGTGGGCCGCCTTGCAGGAGGAGGAAGTTTTGAGGGTTGGGCAGTGGCGTGTGCAAGAGGCGCAGGCGGGTTTGGATGTCCAAGAGGGAGAGGGCGATCTTCTTGTTGTTGGTTTGGGGGGATTGTTGAGAGAGGGAGAGTAAAGTGCGGTAGATGAGGGTTTTGAGCGTGTCGAGTTGTTGTTGCGCAGCAGCAGGGTGGAGGAACTTGAAGATGGATTCGAGCGAGGAGAGTTTTCGGAGTAAAAGATCGGTCCACGCTTGGGAGGCTTCGTATTTTGGTGGTGGTTTGGTTGGGGAGTTTACGATTTTGATGATTTTGAGGAGGACAGGAAGGAGAGAGGAGAGTTTGAGCTGGAAGGTTGAGTCTGTTGTTGTGGAACGGGGCTCTGAAGTTGGCGAGGTAAAGACCTCGGAAGAAGCCTCGATCAGCCAGCCGTGCTCGGTTAGGTAGATGTCCGTGTTGTTGATGTTGAGGGGCGGTTCGATGTCGCTGTCTGGTTGGATTGGACATGTGCCTGTTCGGATTGCGACGTCTAGGTCGAGCAGTTGGATTGTTATCCAGAGACGACGGCGGATTTCGGCTTCTAGGGGGTTGAGATCGGGGAGGAGGGAAGTAGTTCGGTGGAGGTGCATGGAAACGGCTAGTTGGGTTAGATGGCCCATTAAAGCCGAGAGACGAAAAGTTCCGCTGCCTTTGACCATCTCCAGCATTTCAGCGATGATGACGAGACAGAGCGTTCGGATGGTTGTTATCGTTGGGTAAGTTGAGGCAGAGGACGATATGCCAAAGAAAAACTGCGCGTTGCTGAGGAATCGATCACACCAGTCATCGGGACGGTGCCCGGTGCCGTTGAAGATCTGGACGGGAGCTGATTGACAGCCGAGGGCTATCATCATGAAGAACTGGGAGAGCCATTCTTCGGAGCACTGGTTGCTGTCTAGCCAGAATATTTCCAACTCTTGGTTAAACTGTTGAGGGTGGAACGTGCGGTATATGGGCTCAAATGTTTCAAAGTAGCTTCGAACTAGGGCATCGACAACCTGACGAGCGGGGAGACTGTTGAGAGCCTGGTCTCGGTTTTGGGTACAGTCGCAGATGCCGCCAAAGGGGAAGTTAGGACTCGGTAGGGAGGCGACGAGGTACTTGAGGCTTTGGATATGTCGATAGCGTGGTTCCCACAGGGGGTCGGATCCTGTGATGTAAGGCCATGCTTCCTGAAACTAGAAGCAGAGGATTTTGGTTAAGTTTCTTGTTCCTGTGGGTTAGGCGGGTTCTTCAGGGCCATCGTACCTCGGAAGCAATGCTACTCCAGTGTGTTGCTCCGTGAAGTCTGGCAGGTTTGATCTCATTTTCGGACGGAGTTGGGGAAACGCAAGGACTGGGGTTCCCAACAGAAGACTGGGGGCGGGATGTCTCTCCCGGCTCAATGCTCGAATCTTTTTTGTTGAAAGGAAACTTTTGGTAGACACATTCGTCCGCAGCGTCGGCCTGTATGCAACGGGAACACGGCTGTCCTTTGTCACACTTGAGCTTCCGTCGATGGCATGGAATACAGACATAAACTCGTCTATTGCGCTTCTGTGGCTTCCCAAACCCCTCCGGGTTGGGACGGTTGGGGTCCAAGATGGAGAAGGTCGAGAAGTAACCGGCCGGAGGCTGTTGCTCTGAGGGGATCATGGTTGCCGTGGCGGGTTCCTTCGAGTAGTCCGGATATGGATGGATGTTTGACTGTCCTCGAAGTGATGTCTGGCAAGAAGAGAGATACAGGACCTGGGTTTGTGAGCCCAGTGTTTCAACAAGGGACGCCATCACGGCCTTGTGATGGTTGATATGTAAGTAAAGGACGAGCGACGAATTCCTTCGGACTCGTCGTGTCGGCCCCCCTCGGTAGTTTAGAATACAATTTCAGCCACTGATACGTCAGGCAACTATCCCAAATACTCTACAATGATCGAACTGTGTGGCATAGTGGGATACGCCTTGTAGGACGGAGGAAGGGGGCCATCTGGGATTGGCCAACCAGGCGCTCCATTCATATCCAAGAATGAAACGATATCCTGGTATATTCCATCCGCGCCTGTTTCTGAACTCTATCCACGGACAGATGCAAAGAAAAGACACCTGCATTAGAGCATCGGTCTTCTGGCGTAAGCTCGCACTTGAAGAATTGCATATGATTCGGCACCGAGCGTCACCGGCAATAAAAGTACCATGTCGGAAAGATCTGGAACGAATTTGGGTGGTGTTCGGGGAAGGGTGAGGAAGGAACCGCTTGCCTGGCGCCTGTTGTGTAACCCAGCCATACCAGGAAGGAACATGCCACTGCGCTTCGCCTCGCCTTTGTGTGTCGGTAAGGAACGTGTCAGGGGCCCATGTCACGCCCGTGTAACCCAACACAACCTCGATATCGCTCAACCAACGTGACACAAGCGAAATCCTCCTGCTCCTTCCTTTCAGCCTTGCCATCCACGCACGTCACGATACTACTATCGCATCTCTCCTTTCTTTTATCTTCCCTCATTTGATGTTTGGAATCACGGAAGCCTGGTTGCGGCAACAACGAAGGAATTGAGAAGTTTATTGGGTTTTTCCACTACAACACAAACTTTTTGGACTTTCCAAAACACCGTCAGTTAATAATTGACGGTGGTGTCACGATGCACACGTAGGTATAGGGATCGATTAGTGATCAAGACATCCCAGATCTCGTGGGATAGTCGGTGTACCCAGCGGCCGACTGACAAATCAGGCAACTTAACCATTCATTTATACACTCGATAACAGGTTAGATCAACCGTTTGAATCCGAGATCATCGCCAACTATTCCGATCCGCCTTTTCGTCTCCATCTCGATCATACCTCAGTGAGTCAGCGAAGTTGACCTTTCTCATGAATGCTTAACTTTGTGTAACACCCCTCCTCCAGAATGTCCAACACGTTGATATCTTCCTTGTTCTCATCGGATGCTTAAGTTCGCTCTCCACGTCTTGTGCAACCGCTCTATCTGCCAGGGGACCGCTGCACCACCACCGGCCGCCGCCCGGCAGATGCATCAATAGTTACTTGTTACCTGTAACGCCGAAGGCAGCTTCTTTCCAGTACCCCCCAGCGTTGAGCATAGAACCTGTCAAATTTCCCTTGATGCCAAAATTGAACCAAGCAGCCTAAAATATTCGTATTGTGGAGGGGGATTCTTGAAACTCAGTCTGCATTGTCTCTTTCTGATGCGGTGGCTCGCGGTGGCTCGCGGTGGCTCGCGGTGCTGAACCCCGCCCATGCTTCATCTTCAGGGGTAAGGTGCCACGCTCTATCTTAATGATCCTCAACCCACAACTTGCCCCGCCAGATCACACCTCGCGGGGACTCCGAGGTGTGATCGTTGGCTCAATCGGGAAAGCAGTTCCTCAGGATATCTCCAAATATCTCCTGCTAATCTTCAGATATCACCATCTGAAAGTCTATGTCTTGAAGCTTGTAGGTGACATGATCTGAAAGAGTGCCATAGGCAGCCATTGCGCCAAACCTAAGGCACCAGAGAGAGGGGTCCTACCTGGCATCAAAATAGGTCGAAGCTCATCTCAGAGACAATGAGGCTCAAGCGTCTACTCTTGGAAGCCATCCCAAATACATCAAAGTGTGACGGAAGCAACATAGCGCAACCCGTCCCGGCGGAAGCGAATAGACTCATATTAGCTAGCCGATCAACAGGCAATGAGTGTTATAAATTCCCGACAGTACCAAGACAGGGCCGCGGAATTCACCGCCGTGGGCGGCTAAACCAGACCCCTGCGATCTATCTCTCCGAACCTGCATGATATGTTGCCCTCCCCACCTCCATATACCTCCTATGTACGCACAGATATCATTACTCACTTACACACCTACTGAGAGACGTCAGGACTTGATACCGGAAGGTTTCTGAGAGTCACATATACTGTCAAAATGTTCACTGATGCTTGATGTCTACTGAAGCTTACCAACGTCTATCACCAGTCTCAAACACCATACGGAAAAGGGGGTTCTGACGTGCACATGAACCATGAGGTTGAGAAGTAAGACATCGTATCTCACGTTCCACAAAACAGCTCTAACACAACGCAGTAAGACGTCGCGTCTCTTACATAGATCCATGTCGCCAACACAACAAACCCAACTTCGGACTCGAGATTCGGACTCTCCCTTACCTAACCCCAGATCTTCTCGTCATAAATGTTACACCAAGTCTAAACATACATCAAAGAAGCAATGATTTCTTTCCTAATACAGCCAATGATAAACAACAAACCCACTTATGCCACATGTCTCGGCATTGCCTTGCTCATCTCAACGTTACACGACGACGACAACAAAACAGAAACACACTTAACTCTTTCATATCTGCCACGTTGAATTTTATTGTGGAAGCAAAATACATCCGTCCCGTGGAGTATAGTTATTAATCTCAATCTGCATTTCACTCATCCAGAGAAACAGTAAATGTTCCCTCTCCTAATAGCATGCGTCACCCACTCACACGCAACACACACAATATATCCAAACCTCCCCTCTCCCCCCTATTTCGCCAACAGAAGTACCGATCTTTCATCTACCACATACCTAACCAATCCTTACAACATTTTGCATCTTCTTCTTCTTCTTCTTCTTCATCATCATCTCATATGACAAAACATGTCTATCCACGGATACACAGCTTTCTTTAATACCCATCCTAGAGCAGTACAGTAGCACGAGAATGAGTATATGATTAATTTATCTTGCTTGTCACTTTCTTCCCGAGATCTCGTGGAGAGAAAAAAAGAAGGAAAAAACAAGGAAGGAAACAATAAAAGAAGAGGATCACTTACTAAGACACGTAAGAGTGAAACGAAAAGTCATACTTTGACTTTCGGTAATTCTCTTCGAGAGCTTGGTAGGAATTCTTTTTCGGGATATATTTTATTCAGAGTGCCTTAGCTATCAGAGCCCCTCCCTCCAAAGAAAAGGGGGCCCAAAAACCTATCTGTCTATATCTCAGTCCGTTTCTTGCTACTGTGCGGTACATACATGTGCCACCTCGTTTTGGAAATCCTCATCTACCAATACTAACAATTCACGCCATCAAACTTTTCCGGTTAGATTAGAACAACAACACCCAGCAGGAGAAATTGAACCTCGAGTCGAAAGGGTGCTCAATGTCTATCTCCCCTTCCCCTGGTGTGTCTCATATAAATGGGAGGGTTTAAAACTAGTTGTATTCACTTGACGGGAGGAAGAAGAAGAAGATCTTAGGCGTCTATTAACACTGACTGTTGATCAAGCTAAAGATTAATGGTTATTCTGAAAATAAAAAGGCTGGTACGGGCATCTGGATTGCTCCTCAGAATAGTTTGGACACACACCACAACCGAATGTCACCGTTTCCCTTATCACGAGAAGAAACTTCCTACGGGTCCATGGAAAGGCAAGGAAGGCAACTTATATGTACGTGTGTTTGTAAATTTGTCTGTTTGTAATGTGTGGTATGTATGCTGCAAAATGCAATAATAATAATAATAAAAACCCAAGAGAAGAAAAAGAACACGAGATGGAGAGAAAAAAAAAGTAACACAAAAACTCATGCGGCATCTCAACAATATGCTTGCTATGTGTGTGCTTGTATGCGTTTTAAAAAAAAAGTAATGTGTTTTATTTCCCACTGTTTCCTCCCAAAAATGCCCCAATCCCCAGTTCCTGTTTGGTATCGCTCAAGTTCCGTTTCCACTTTGCCTGCTATTCACGCTTGCTATTGTTTGCGCCTTGGTGTTCTCCGCCCCCATTGTCCTCTTCATTTGAGAGGTTTGCGTGCCTCCCATCTACAGTCCCAACGAGGGCTAATGGGCTCAATGCCGCTCACCAAAAATAGGACTTGAAATCAGGGCTGGGTGTCGGTCTCGGCGCGAATGTTGTATCCCATGTGCTGCCGAGCCAAAAACAAATCGGTGCATATTAAAGTTGTGGTATAAGCCATCTTTATTTCCGTATTTCGAGTAATGGTATCATTAGAAAAAGAAATGGTGGCCAGCTTTTGTTAAGTCTGGATCCAGTCCAAGGTAAAGCCGCCCCTCTGCGCTCAGGCATCCTGTTGAGCCGTCGGTCTAGGACGGTCCCAAAGTTGCAATCGAACGGGCCGACCGTTGCTATCGAAACCAAGTCTTGCACCAGAGCCGATATTTTCATATCTGATGGTTGGCCGCGGCGCCGACGTCGTAGCTGATGATGGTGTTTGGGGTACTGGTCGGAGCTCGGTTTCGAGAGTCATCCGGATTCTATCGTGGAGAACGTCGGGAATGGCGTCCCATCGACCCGCCCTTGCAGCAGCCATCATTGGAGGTGTGAATATGTCATTGGGGGAGAGCGCATTGTGCGATCGAGAGAACACGTGCGGGATCGCCCCGGATTCTATGGCATTTTTGAGCCAGTTCTCCCAGTCTTCGTCCAAAGGCACCGAAGCATCTCCCGATATGTTTCGCAGGGCTACTCGCTCGCGAAGTCGCTCGTTCAGGGCCTCTCCGACACTCTCTAGTTCTTCCTCGTCGCTGTCTTCCTCATCCTCTTCCTCCTCGTCTTCCTGATTTGCATTCAAATCCTCCGTCTGCTCTGAGGAGGCTCGTAGATAATCTGGTGTCCGGTCCTCGGGTTCAACGTATTCTGGGAAGTCGTCCGCGGTTGTGTCGCGGATGACAATTCCCTGCTCGCGCTCGAAACGCTCCTTTGCCCACCTCGTGCCTTCCCACTTGGTCAGATTTTGGATTTCTGAATACGTCAGGCGAAGGCCGTCAAAGGCGCGGAAGAGACGGCGGTGCCATTGCCAGCGACTGAGGCGGATGCGGTGAATGTGATTCGTGTAATCGAGTCCGGGATACTTGGCTTCCGGTGTGTCGAGGTGACCGTAATACGAGTGCACCTCTTGTCGGACCTCGAGGACGAGATGTCTTGTGAGGAGTTGTTGGAAGTTTTGAGGATCCGACTGCCGTGGCTTCGGGAACATGTACTCGTAAATGAGTTGATCAACTGGGCGGCCTTTCATTTTGACCGAGGTACGATGATGATGGCTGAATGGTTGTTGGTTGCTATGCTCGCTATGCTTGCTATGGGTGCTGCAGTAGAAAGATGATGGGAGATTGGTTGTGGTTGGATGGTGACACTGTAAAAGGTGGTGTGGTACGGGTATGAAGATCTAGTCTGCTTGTGTTGGGGGATCGACCACACATAGGAAAGGTACCGAAAGTTTGAAGGTTGCGAAACGCAGTGGCTGACGGCAAGAAGGGAGAGAAAGAGAGATTGGGGTCCGCAGGACCGGTGGATCCCGGGACAGTTAATAAGTACAGTGTTAGTGCCCGCTGTGTGCGCTTGCAGGTGTCAGCTGTGCAGGGACGGCAGGAAGGCGGTCCTGGGTCCTGGAAAAAGGGCTGGAGCTGGACGGGCGTCGGGTCGAGGCGGGGCGCCGTGTGGTCAGAGGGCGGCGGTGCTGCGAAGCGACGACGGGTGCGGGTTGCGTGAATCGCAGGGTACTGCGTACCTACTTATCACTTTTTTTCTTATTCCTCTTGTTCTTTGTTATTTGACGGTCGGCAGGGTGGTTACCTGACCCGACCTTTTCGACCTTGGTTGGTCACCCTATGGAACCTACTCTACCCAACCTCTTCCATCTAACCACTCATCCGCCTTCCTGGCCCCGTGCCTGCATCGACGGCAAAGTACACATATGCACCGCATCCGAACTGCGTGGCTGCAGAGCCTGAGAGAGTGTGCCACGAGTCTTTGGCCGCCGTCGCTCTTACTGCCTCCGTGCCCTGGGAAGACATCCATGGGAGTGAGAGCCGACAAGGATCTCTGACTGGACCTCGTCGTCCGAAGACCAGGTCTCCACCAGCCCACGCTGCCCACCCAACCCCACTCCGTTACACTTTTCCATCCCGCGTGTGGGAAGGCGAGTGGTTGACAGCACTCGGAATGCCATTCACACTTTACACTTTGCTCGGAAGCAACAGCAGATGTGGCATTTTGCTTGATTGAGTAAAACCAAAGCACGCAACCGGACGGTCGGTCGCAGCGACGGGCTGCATACATCCGGCCAATAGCGTTTATCGCCTGCAGCGGGAATTTGTCTCTCGTTCTCTTTTGGGCCTATTTCCACGAACTGGTGAGAATTCACGCCGTGTGTGAGACACACACCTCCTCGGGAACCCATCAACACCATGATGGATGGATGGAGAACACCCATGACCCAGAGCGGACCGTTTTGAATCAGAGCCCCCGCATTGCGCTAAGATGCAGGTGAATTGGAATGAATCCACAATGACTCGCCGGGATTCGGGAATCACCGACCAAGGTCGAGCTCAACTCGGATTCGATTCTTACAGAACCCAGATCGATCTCTGTGACAGGCATGTCATTCACATCGGAAAAAAGGCGCCGCCATTTTTGGTCTGGTCTGGCTCGGTTTGATCTCCCTCGCTGACAGAAGGCTTCTTCCCATGACGACGATAACAACGGCCATCTTCCCCGGCCATGGAAGAGTTTTTTCTCTGCGAGGTCTTCTGCTGCAACTCCAGTGCCGTCCAACAAAACCGGGGGCATCTCATGATCCCGCTCGCTCAGTCTGACCGCCAGATCGATCCCAGCCATTCACCCAACTGGAAGCAACCCGAAAATCAGACCCCTACAAATATGGAGTATCCGTTACCAGCACAGCATGGACCCAACTCCAACTCATCACTTGTGGTGTACAACAATCCCTCGTGATGGATACTTTTTCTTTTTCGACATGCGTTGTTACTTGTTTCGCGCTAATCTTGCTAATCGTGGTGGCATCTCCCCATCTTCCGGAACCGATCAATCTTGTTTCCCAGATGATGGATCAGGCCGATTTTTTGGCCTCCTCCCCACAGCCAATCCAGAGCATCCTTCGGTGCTTCCTCACGGCTCCTGGACTATTGATTGATATATCTGCAGCTGCCCGACTTTCCTTGGGAGGCCGACTAATATGGCTTCGCTGGGCGGTGTGCAGGGCGCCAACTTGGGTGCTGTCCAATCAGTACCGTTTTACCACGAATGTTTAGATCATCCACCGGCCGGGTCACGGTCACGGCGACCGCCTTCCCTTGAAAGCCCTTTCTGCTAGCTCGGCGAATGGAAATGACGCACCTTCGGGCACGAAGAAGCTTTCCCCACGGACACCTCTTTTGCTGTGCCCGAGAAACGCATGGTGCAGCACATGTCCAGCCGTTTGTTTGCACGTTGCGCCAACACGCCAACCCGAACCACCATCGTGGAGTTGGGACCTTACAGCTGAATCCATCTCAGCCATCGGGTCGTTCGGGCGCGCGAGCCGTTCTCTCCCAAGTGAAAAGCCATGTCAAGCGAGAAGCGAGACCGGACCGGGGCCGGTCAGGCACGTTTGACTCCGACACCTGACCCGGTCTTGACAACATTAGACCGGCCGACGGTATTATTTACACGAAAGAAGCTCCTTTGAACTGGTCTTTTACCGCCATGCAATCTAGATTCCGTCTCTAGTCCTTCCTTTCTGACGATACCCCGCAGCGGAATGTCTTTTTGGAAGAAGGAAACGGTTGGCGCCGGCTGCTACTCCGCAAATGCCCGTGAGATTTGAAGGGATTCTCTTCCGGCCAGTTATCGCGGCCGAGGCCTTCCACCACGACCTGCCGAAGGAAGGGATTCTGATAGCGGCGCGGATCAGCATGCCCAATGCGGGATCCAGTGTTACTCCCTCCACTTATTGTCCTTGAGTCTCGACTCTCCGTCGAACCATCGTTGTGTCTTTTTCTCTCTTTTTCTTCTCCTCGCTTCCGTCACTCCGAGATTCGGTTCTTGTCTTAGCTCAGCTGCCCCGGCTTTAACACGAAAAAACAGAGCACCCGGCCGGCCGTGTTCATCGACCTGGTGTTTGTTCGTGTGCGGACCGGCTTACGCAACACATATGCAGCAGGGCTTGGAGGAGCTAGCCCTGGTCCTGCACATGCGAGCATATATATGTATTTGCAAACAAGCATCTTTTCGGCAAGTGTTGACGACGAACTGCAGGCTTGGGTTGCGTTGCGTGGCTGAAGAAAAAAACACAAGTGTTTGGAGGCACGGTGTTCGTGAGAGCTGATCGGCTCTGTGTAATGGTTTCATAAGGTTCCTCCGTTCCTTGGGCCGGACCCTTTTCCATCGGTGACACTGCATTCAATATATGAGGCAGGGCCATCACATCACATCGCCTTCATAAATCCACCGAGCGTGGGTCTTGTCCATAAGAGCCGACTGTGGGACTTCAGGGCAGATGATGATGGATGGGTGGGTACGAAGAAAGTTTGTCCGGCACGGGAGCGCATCACATCACGTTCGCCATCTGTTACGCATACGAATTTGCCACCTTCACGAACAGATGTTTACTGACGCAAATGTTTGTTTTGGAGCAAGCTGAGAAGGCGCATGTGAGTCCAATGTTTCAGCTGAGGGGAAAGACATTCAGCCCACATCAACATTATTCGGTCAAACTCAGCCCGAGGTAAGTTGTAAACACAGAATGACAACTTCAAGGAACGAGGTCCTTCTGGATCTGCGTTTGCCCCTGCTGAGGGCTATCGCACACGGCCATACCATCAGGACAACCAGTGGGGTTCCCGGTTATTCTGCCATAGATAATCTTACCTGTTCTGCCCTAGATAGTCTTCACCTGTGTCTGCCCTAGATAATCCGCGCCTGTTGCCATGGTACATAATACGTGAACTGAAAGTGCTGAAAAAGGGTATACAAATCAAATTGATCACATATCCTAGGAGCTACAGCAACGCTGGAAACAGCGCGATTACATATCTGAGAATTACAGTTGTGCACATATGGAATTGTTCTTTTTGGAGAAAAAGGGACGTGGATAATAAAATAAAACCCGAAATGGAAAAGAAAGGTGAAAAAGAAGTGGAGACAAAAACATACAACACCCGGGATTCCCCAGTGGTCACCCACCTGAGTACTAGTCGGGCTCTCCGAAGTTTATCTAGGGCAGAGCGGACGGGATGCCGAGTTCTCTTCGGGATATGGTCGTATGTGACTGTTAGACGTTGGAGATTGGTATATAATGAGAGATGTTGGGAAGGAAGAGAAAAAAAAAGAGCGAGAAATGGTGAGTGAGGAAAGGTGGAGGAGTGTGGTGAAGTAGCGTTGAGGACGTCCAGAACAACAACAATAGGGGATTGCTTCGATCGGTAACTATCCATAATATGGATATTCTTCGAGTTTTAATTTTGCACACGGAGTTAACAAGCACAAGCATACAGGAATAAGAGAAAGAAAAAATTGATAAAAGAAAATTAGAAAAATTTGCCTGCCTTATCCCGCCATGCATTTTTTATACCCCTCCCTTATGTTTTCTTTTTTTTGTTACACACCAATCAATCAACACTCATCAATCTCTCTTACAACCATACCCCCCCTCCCCCTCCTCATTTCTTCTTCATCCCCTCCAAATACTCAATATCACCCGCCTCCCGCAACTTGGTACCCTTCACAATGACGGCCTCCTCCATCTCGAGCTGATACTTCTTCATTGCCTCCTGGTAGTGCGGGACGTAAGCGCCCAAGATGCGAACGGCAAGCAAGGCAGCGTTGGTGGAGTTGTTGATGCCTACTGTGGCGGTGGGGACGCCTCTCTATTCTTCATATCAGTCATCGATTCAATTTTGCATGGAAAGGAAGAGTTAAAAACAAGAAGAAAACCATACCGGCATCTGCACAATACTCAACAAACTGTCCATCCCATCCAGATGGGTAGCCCTAACCGGGACGCCAATAACGGGGAGGGGAGTTTCGGACGAAATCATGCCGGGAAGGTGAGCGGCACCGCCGGCGGCCGCAATGATGACTTTGATGCCCTTTCCTGCCGCTTCGTCTGCGACGCGCATCATGTATTTGGGCGTGCGGTGGGCGGAGGTGATGTCGAGAGCGTAGGGGACGTTGAATTCCCGTAGGATGTCCAGGCCGGCTTTGAGGACTGGGAGGTCGGAGTCGGAGCCCATGGTGACGAGGACGAGGGGGTTTGTGGTATCTGCAGGAGGGGCAGCTTCCAGCTGGGCTTTGTCCTCGACTTTGTCTTCCTCGACCTGTTCCTCAGCCTTGGTGGTGGTCTTCAAAGTGTCGGTGTATGTAGCCTTAAGAAGCGGCTCGGGAGTCTTGGAGCCGTTCAGCGCGGCGGAGGATGGTTCCTGAGTAGGTCGGAGGGTCTCGTTGGTGGCTGCGAGACGATCTTCTCTGATCTTGTCAACGATATCAATGAAGGTCTTGGCCTTTGCTTCGAGTTCCTCGATTGAGCAGAAGCCGGTGATGGTGATGTGGCCGATCTTGCGGCCTGGCTTGGATGCCTTTCCGTAGAGGTGGAGGTAGACGTCCATGTCATCGCTGAATGTGCCGCGAGCGAGGCTAGAAAGCTCGTGGTGAGAGTCGGGCTTGGCGCCGCCGAGGATGTTGAGCATGATGGCGGATTTAACTCTTGGGCTAAGCTTCTCGGGGACGGGGAGGTCCAGGACTGCGTGGAGCTGAGCCTTGAATTGGGACATGTAGGGGACGGCTTCGATGGTGTGATGGCCAGAGTTGTGAGGGCGGGGAGCGACTTCGTTGACCATGAGAGATCCATCCTCGAGAACAAACATCTCAACGGCGAAGACACCCCTGCCCCATACGGTGCTGATGACCTCTGTTGCGAGTTTCCTTGCCTTCTCAGCGATATCCTCGGAGACGTCTCTTGGGGGCATGAAGACCTTGGTGCAGATGCTGTCTTCGTGAATGGTTTCAACAGCCGGGTAGGCAACACAGGCTCTGAGAGTGCCGTCATCCTTCTCTGTTCTGATAACCATCACAGAGAGCTCCTTGACGAAGGGCGCCCATTTCTCTGCGTAGAGGGGGAGAGTACCCAGTGCCTTGATAGCCTCCTCTAAGTCGTCCTCGCTGTTGACTTTGAAGTTTCCTCTTCCATCATAGCTCCCCTTGCGTGCCTTGAGCATGAAAGGGAAGCCGAACTTCTCACCGGCCTTCTTGAGTGAGTCAAGGGTTGCATCACCAGAGTCGATGGCCACCTGCTCAGCTATGGGGATTCCCTTACCACTTGAGCTGAAGTGCTCTTTTTGGAGGTACTTGTCCTGAATGAGACGGATGGTTCGCCACGAAGGGTGGATCGGTGGTCTGTGGATGACGGTACCCTCCTCAGTCTCAACCTCAACGCCGTTCTTCTCAATCTCTTGGAGCACCTCGGTGTCGACATGCTCAATCTCGACTGATATGTAATCTGAAAGGGCAGCGAGCTCCTTGATACGGGCAGCGTCCTTGAATGAACCGGTGACATGGCGGTTGGTGTTGTGAGCCTGCTTGGCCGGTGCATTTTCTTCGTCAAGGATGGCGATGTCAATTCCGAGGGGGTTCGCAGCTTCGCAAAGCATGCGACCCAGCTGACCGCCCCCCAGCAGGCCGATGACCGTGTTTCCTTCGACAGCCATGACTGTGTATGGTGGGAGTGTTTCTTCCGCAAATTCTTCTTCTCTTTCTTCTTCTTCTTCTTCTTCGTCTTCGGATGATGACTCTTCCAAGGGTTCCTGCTCCTGTTCTTCTGAAGATAATTCCAATTCCTCCTCGGATGATTCCCCAACCAATGGTTGTTGCTCCGATGGCCCTGCCTCAACTGGTGGTTCCAATGATTCCTCCAATTCCTTTGGTGGCTGTTGTTGAGGTTGAGGCTGATTTGGTGGTGGCTTTCTGAGCTTTCCAAGCTTTCCCTTTTTTTTCCTTCTAGACAATTTTTGGCGCGAGACCAAATGACCCATCAGCAGCTAAAATCTTAAAACGTGGCTGTCATAATAAAAATAAAAATAATAATTTGGTGGTCCTCTTTGTTAGGGGGAAATGGATAACAATATGCACACCGAAACTCTATAAGCTTAATGACTCGACCTTGATGTCACAGCATCTTCCCTGCAGTTTTTTCAAGTTTGCTATCGCAGGGTGCCCTTCGTCACCGAAAAGTATTTGCAAGTTTTGGCCAATCAGAACCCCGCATTCAGCTGTCACTTCCCGCCCCTCCACCCCCTGCGGGGGATACTGGAGTTTGTCCAACCGAACTCTGATTGCTGCAAAAAAATATCAGAGAAAACCGGATGAACCGTTGCGCCTATATCGGAGAACCGGTAGTAAAAGAACGTTTTTACTTGTAGAGTCACAAACGCTTTGAATGGTTCGATCCAGACTGATACAGGGTTTTGTGTAATTACCATACGCGGATTTGTCATTTTCACTCACCCAGGTGAGCGCCGTTCACCTTGACGGTCACTTTGCTACCCGATCATGAACCACATTTCATTGGCTTCAAACTAAAAGTCACTGTGGACTCTTGAGTCCCACTTATATATCCCAAACATGGCGGATCTGTCAAGTCAACAATACATTCAGTAAGGAGAACCCATTTCACTACATATCGTCTCATGCCAAATATTGATCATCATCATCATCCCAGTCCGCTCAAACTTTTCGATATTGCCAAAAATGAAAATAGGCTTCTTTACACATCAGCACCAATGGTGCGGTACAGCAAGCTCGCCTTCCGCCAAACCGTTCACCAATACGGCACCGACCTCTGCTGGACCCCCATGATTCTAGCAAAAGAATTCAACCGCAACAACTTCGCCAGAGACAGTGACTTTACCATCTCCACCAAAGGCCCTCAACCACCAACCATCGTCCAATTCGGCGCCAACGTTCCTCAAGAGCTAGCCCGAGCCTCCTCCCTCGTCGCCCCCTTCGCCAGCGGAATAGACCTGAACTGCGGATGTCCCCAATCATGGGCATGCTCCTCAACACTCGGCGCAGCTCTCATGGAGAAACGAGAGCTCGTTCGTGACATGGTAATAGCCACACGAGAACAACTCAGACAAGACGGATGGGACGTCGGGTTAGATAAGGATATGAACAGTTCTAAAGGACGAAGCGTGAGCGTCAAGATTAGAGTTCATAAAGATCTCCGGTAGGTCTTGCCCTCGCCTCCTTCCCTCGACACAGACTAACTCCCCTTCAAGAAAAACAATAGACTTCGTCACCACAGTCCTAGGCGACCCCAACAGCCGCAACATAGACTTCCTCACCATCCACCCCCGCACCCGACAAACACCCTCGAGCGTACCCATCAACCTCGAAGCATTAGAACTCCTCACAGCGAAATTCGGGGATCAAGTTCCCATCTTGTTATCAGGCGACGTCTTTGCTCTCAACGCTTTACCTTTCTCTTCACCCCTATTAGACCCTACCCTCTTCCCGCCACCCACCGCGCCTCTACTGAAAATCCCCAAGCTCGGCGGTCTAATGTCCGCCCGCGCGCAACTCTGCAACCCAGCTTTATACGCCGGCTATGACGCCTGCCCCTGGGAAGCAGTGGAAACATTCATGAATAACTCTGCGCGAGCGCCGTTACCGTTTAAACTGACGCTGCATCATGTCAGCGAGATGTGCGCGCCCGGGATGGGGCCGAATAAAAATGCTCTGCTAAATAAGCAGGAGAGGAGCATGTTGATGCAGTGCAGCAACATGCTTGAGTTGATTGATTTTTTGGATGAGAAGAGGGAAGAGGAAGGGGGGATAAGGAGGAGGTAGGTATGGGGGTTAAGGGATATATATAGAGATATAGATGGAGCAATTTGAGATGAAAAATCAATGACACTCAACTAAAAGAGAGACAGCACATCTTCCATCTATATATGTCTGTATTTATAAATTGACTGACCCTCCTTGAATACTTTATCGTCTTGGCCGTTTCTATCTTATTGCTTCTTCTTCTTCTTCTTCTTTTCTTCATGTTGCTGCTGCTTATTAATATTAGAAGTCTCTGGTGTCAGACTTGAAGATGAATGACTACTACTGGAGCCTGAGCATTTTTATCCTACTCATAGAAGGCGTAAACCATTTCATCTTTTTTTTTTTTTTTTCTTCCTTACTTTTTGCTCAGTGCGATTTTGTGAAGATGAACCTGCCTTTGTGGAAATCAGGTGGGTTTTGCTAAAAATTGAATGAGCCTTCCTGAAGAGAAAATAGAGCCTTTTCTGTCGAAGGTGCTTGAGCCAGCCTGGCCAGTCGATGAAGTTGTCTCATGACCTGGAAAAAGGTTTTAAAAAAAGAAACTTGGGCCATTCCCCAAGAACCTGTCTGGGTTTGAAACCTGAAACCTGGAAGAGCGTTTCCTGAGCTGGCTATGTAGGACGTGGCGGGCGGACGATGTCCAAGACATCATTACCCAACCCCCCCCTGAATACCTACCAACCCGAACTATTTCAAGTCAATAGCGTCATGACACACAAATTGAAAACACGGAATGGGACTGAGAAAAAAGATCAGCTCTTGCTAAAAATAGATATCAATAGCGACAGTGTGGGAATCCAAAAAAAAAAAAAAAAAAAAAAGACATACAGGATATACCACCCCTAAGAGCAAAAAGAATGACACAACGAATCGCTCCCCACAAATCCCATCCCCCTCCACATATGTATACACCACCTACCTCCCCTCGGGCACCCCAGCTTTGATATTCTCATACCGACTGACAGGATACCTCAAATTATTCTGCACCCCCTCCAGCCTCCCCATCCGTCCGGCAACGGTCCCCACCAAACTCCCAGCCCCGACTTTATCCCCGCTCGCCTCCCAATAAACCGCACCCCCGAGTCCCCTCTGCAAGAGGTACCTGCTCTTCGTCAAGGCGCTCCGAACCGTATCGTACGTAATCAGCTCCCCTTTGCTCTTATCAAAACTGTAGCTCGCCTTGGCCACATTATCGTAAAGCTCTTGAGCTCCGGCAAGCGGCAAGTCTTTATACGGCACGGTTCCGGGACCGATGCCGCTGTACGGCTGTCCCAGCCCGGCGGTGGACTCAAAAGTTCGGCCGTAGAGAGGGATCCCCAGGACTATTTTCTTGGGCGGGACGCCGTGATGGATGTAATCGCGAACAGCTTGGTCGGCGCTGAACTTTGTTGCTGTGGGGTTTTGTTTGTTGATGAGGATGTTGGACTGGTGGCCTGTGGTGTTGTCCCAGGACCCGGCGAAATCGTATGCCATGAGGTGCCATGCGTCGAGATAGGGATCCATGGCTGTGAAGTTGAGCGTGTTGTAGTTCTGCGCGCCGGCTGAAGTTGCGATGGTGATGAGGAAGCGGTATCCAGGAGCATGCTCGGCTGCGTAGGCGTCGAGTGCGAGGCGACAGGTCCTGAGGAGGAGGACGAAGTGCTGGGCCTGTTCGGGGTCGGCGGGGTATTCCCAGTCTATGTCTAGACCGTCAAAGCCCCAGTCTGTGGTTTTCAGTTAGAGTCACAGGGGACAGAATGAAAGTGAGCAACTTGGATAGGAAACTGACCTTTCATCAGAGTGATCGCTGAAGAGCAGAATTGCCGTCTCCCGGCCTCCGTCGCAGCAACGGGAGCAAATTTTGGTGAGTAAGTCCATCCGCCGATTGAAAGGAGAGTCTTTAGATGCCGATGCTTCTTTTTCAGGAGAAACAACTGCTTGACGCAGCCGTATGCGTTGGTACCCGTGTCACTCCATGAGTCCCCGGGGTAATGCTTCTCCAGATCTGCATAGGGGTCTGATGATTTTCTGCAAAGTGTTTTAGAACTCATTTTGTAAGTATGGCTTCGATAGGCTTACACTTCTCCATCAGGAGCAATATCCGCAAATGCGTAAAGAACGTGGGTGATATTCTGGGCTGGGAGCTGGTCGGGCTGATAGTTGGCTCCATATATACCCCTGATGTTGTCAGTTGAGTTCCCCATCATACAGAAAACTGGAGGAGACTTACCAGTTGGTAAAGTAAAGAGCGTTTCGAAGTCCTCCAGTTGTAGTGTTGCTAGTACTCACGCTTAGAGATTGAACAGGTGTTGCTGAAGCCCTGGTACTCGATGAAGAGCTGGCCGACAGTCTAAGTGGGCTCACGCTTGCAGCTGACACCTGGGATGTAGGAGACGAAGCCGACAGTGCAGCTATCGACGCTCCTCTTATTGAACTGGTAGAAGAAGAGCTTGAGGGAGCAGTCGCATAGACCGTCCTCGTAGCTGTCTCAGCCACAGCTGCATTGCAAAGCACCTCGGCTTTCTCTTGAGAACCTAACTGTATCACCTGTGAAGGGGCAGCCGATGCTGGGTTTGCCAGCAATAAAGGAGCGGCAAGAACCAAGAATGAAGAAAACATGTTTGGTCTCCTTGCTTGAGAGCTAAAACTAAAGCAAGCGGATATAAGGACGTTAATTCGAGTGGAGGTGGTGCTGACACTTTTAAACCCATTTAAAGTCCCGATGCCCCGGGAGAGGGATTCGCAAAGCCAGCTCAAGGAATGTAATGATGAGTCTATTGGGGTAGGCGAAGCCAGCTCGCCAACCTTAGACACTGTCGCAGATCGGTGGAATGGAAAAGGGGAGCTCCACGACAAGTTGAGGCCATTCTCGCTCTGGGCAGGGAGGCACTCGCCTCTCTAAAAATGTCCATGGAAGAGACATTGGCATGACCAGCTTGCTCCGATGTCATTAGCCTGTGAAGGTGAATGTCACCTTTGCAGGTTTATCGGCCCGGCTGTGAGGGAGGAGTATGAAGGTTGGTGATAAGAGATCCACCACTGGTCCCGTACAGAGGCGAAGAAGAGATTGAAGCGTTTGGTATAGCTCCCTTGGTATAGACGGGAGAGGCGCGGGAGAAGTTCAACCGATATGCAAGCAGGCACTATCAAGCTGCAAGGGGCTACCGGCCCACGTTGCCTTTATATTCCGGGATAAATTTGAGATTGATGAAGTACCCCCACACATAAGATTGAGATACTTGATCTGGATGACAGGATCTCGGCCATGTCGAGAACCTGGAAGTGAAGAATGGGATGAGATGAGATACATTATCTATCTCAGAATACAAAAAAGAAAAATGATCACCATGTGGCGCCGGGAGATTTGCAAACTTCATGCGCCAAGGTCGTCGATGGTGGTGAGGTTGTTTGGAGGTGAATGCAAGATGGGATCGGGAATGGTGGTTGCATTTAGCGGGGAGCGCTAATGCGCAGCGCCTTGTAAGTGTAACGTTGGCACATGGTGCCCTAAACACTGTCAAAAGTCTTCTCGTTCAAACTTGATCAAGAACTTGAACTACACGTGTAAACTGGTTGAAATTACAATTGACAAAAATACCCAAGCATATGCCCGTCCCATGATAACCAACTCAAGCCTCGACACCCTCTTTCTCAACACTCGGCCTGCAACCTCATCGGCATTTGATTACTCCTTTCCCTCTTTCCCAACTCTCCAAACCTACAATTTCTCCCCCTCCTCCCACCCTTCCTTCCTCAACTTCCTCCCCTCCACAACCCCCAACAACCCCATCATCCCAACCACCGCCCCCAACCCCACCGCCCATTCTAACCCCATCCCCATCCCAATCCTCCATCCTACTCCCAAAAGTCTCAAGACCCCCTCCCCAACCACACCAAGCAACGCAGCCACGAACCCAACAGCAAGACGGAACCAAGCCGCGCCCGCACCCGAGCCGCGGGGTATTTCATACCGCACAATCAGGTATCGTGCCCAAAATGCCGAGACAACTGCTAAACCAAGCGGCTTAGGAAGGTTGATGACATGGTGAGGTATCGGGAGCAAGGTAAAGAGTAAGAAAGTACCAAAAGTCAAAAAAGCATAAATTATGCCTAGCCGGACCACAAAAAACGCGAGGGCGACGTCCCAGAGGACTTCGATCACCGAGGTTGTGTCTGGGAAGATGATCATCTCTGCGTTGTCTCGTAGATATATATATGTGTGTATGTGTATGTTGTGTGGGCGTGAGTTGTAAGTCAAGAGTGACTTCAAACAAAACTGACAATTAATTATTGATAATTGATTGATTGATTGGTTGATTGAATTGATTTGTTGACAAAATTTACAACTTCCTTTTTTTTTCTTTCTCCAGCTCAACGGAATTATCGTTACTTATGTAGACAAATCCACAATCCCCTGATACCAAAAAGCCCGTGATATCTGCATGCTCAGACATCTCAGTTCAAAAAGTGGTGTGATGAAACAGAACGTGACCTCACCAAACCACCTGTTTTCATAACCAAAATAGCACACACACACACACACTCAGTAGAAGACACCAGAACATGAACCAAAACCACATCAATACCACAGAAAAATGCTCGCGGACTTTTACCGCAACTTTACTTCAACATCAATTCATGGTAATTTTCATGATGCTCCCTCCGCACTCATACACAAACACACAACCACTACTTTCTAGGCACATATAACCACCACGAACTATACATAAAAAAACACGAGCTCCATACTTTCTAATGCCACAAAAAAAAAAAAAAAAAAAAAAAAAAAAAAGAAAAAAAAAGGAAAAAAAAGAGAAAAGATAGAAGCATCCTCCATAAGGAAAAAAAAAAGGAATTGCTACAGTGAATGAACAAATAATAATCTTCGGGGGGTATCGCTTTGTGTAAAAACCTTTTTTGCCAGCCATGTATAATCTTGCCGACCAACAATATCTTAAATTTCGTCCTTTTTTTTGTTTTGTTTTCTCTTAAATCGCAGTTTTCTCCAGCTGCTTTGCCAGTTCATCCACCTCCTTATCCTTAGCCTGCGCAATGGGCTCCTCCTGAGCAACCTCAGCCTCCTTGATGAGCTTCTCGGCCCTCTCCTCAACCTCCTCCTCCTCCTCCTCTTCTTCCTCCTCCTCAGAATACTCCTCTTCAAGGTCGCTCAGGCTATCAACGCCCCAGTCGTCCTCGACGACAACGTCACCACCAAACTTCTCCTTGCGCTCCTCGAGGAGCCCCTGAAGAGCAACGATGGATTCGTCATCCTCGGAGAACTTGTTGCCGTTGAGCTCAATCTTCTTGAGAGCAGGCAGGGCCTCCTTAGCAGCCTCAGCCAAACCCTTGAGACCAGCAGCGGTGATGTCATTGTACTGCAGGCGCAAAGTCTCGAGCTTCTTGTTCTTTCCCTGAGCAAGAGACTTGCCGAGGAGCAAACCACCCTTTGCGCCGAGAAGAGAATCGCCAATGCCCAACTCAATCAGCTCAGCCCAGCCGGGAGTGACCTTGGCCAAAGCTCTGGCACCAAGTAGGGTGAAGGTATTGTCCTGGAGATCCAAAACACGAAGCTCGGGGGCGTTGCTGAGACCCTCACTCAAAAGATGAGCGATACCCTCTTGCCGAATGCCGTTCTGAACCATCTTGATTTCCTTGATCTTGTTGTGAAGAGTGAAAGCCTTTGCCCATGCCGTCATACTGCCGTTCTCCAAGCGGTTGCGACCGCAGATGACAGTCTCGAGATATGGAACGTCCTGGCCATTCTTGCGCGCCTCCTCCTTCTTGGCGTGGAGCTCCGAGAGCGCATCGGCAATCAGGATGCCAGCGTGGGGGCCGAGGCCGTTATTGTTAAGGTAGAGGTGCTGAAGGGGAACGTGTGCAGCGAGGAAAGCGACAAGTGGTGCCTGGGTGTTGAGGCCGAATGCATTGTCGTTGAGGTTGATCGTGTTGAGCTTTGGGAGGTTGAGGATCGAGGTAAGAAGGGAGGAAAGAGCCTCGGGGATCTCGTTGAGAAGACGGCCGGTGAAGATATCGGCAAGATTGGCAACCTAATCATTGAACGGCCTTGTTAGCATTTTTGCGATTATCTCTTTGGGGCATCGCATCAAACACAATCGTTATTCAAACTTACCTGCAGCGACTTCTTGGTGGCAAGAACTTCACCAAGCAGTTTGCATGCGCCGACGCCGAGAGTGTTGCCGAGCAGACGGACCTCCTCAACATCGTTCATGGCACGGAGGTCTGCAATGTGAGCCTCGAGGTCCTCAGCTGTGTCCAACTTGAGGCCCTTCCCCTCGAGGGAGAAGATCTTGGTAGGAGATGCCATTTGGAAGATGTTAAAAAAGAAAAAAAGAGCTGAAGCAATGAGAGTACAAGAAGCGGTTTGCGCAACGATGCAGTAAACAGTTGCAAAAAAAACAAAAAAAAAAAGTTTGTCAGTTCGCGCCCGAATGGATACCTGCAGAAAAGGACGACGGGAGCGCGGAAGAGCACAAGTGTTTTGGCGGGGTAGTAAACAAGAGAAAAAGTACCCCCGCGCTCGTGCTCTGTATTTAGGCGCCAAGGGTGGCAACCTGGGCCGTGTGCAGCTGGCGGGCAGTTGTCCAGGCCCCTGAATCCCTGCCATTATCTGGCGCAAGACATCAGCAGCAGGCGCGCAAAGATGGCGCTTCACGGTGGAGGGCGTCGCGGCACAGGGTGTGCCAGACCAGACAGACCGTGACAGGAGCTTCCAGGTTGCTCAGCTGCACGATGCCGTGAAAGATTTTTTTGATTTATTTATTTTTTAAAGTTCCATCCGTGCATCAATAATCACAAGTTCTCTTTACCCAATTGCTTAGTTTATCCATTTTTTTTTATTACTGCCAACGAAGCTTCTCGTACCATTTAATACCATCACGTCTTTTATCCTGCAATTGCACACACAACTGTTCATAGGTTTCCACGGACAAACAGCAGCGCGGCGCATCGCATATCTCAACTCACGGTGCTTCTTGCACTCGACCCATTCTCCCACAATAATCTCTTCGATTGCCGAGATCAAGATGCCGATGGTACCGAGACACGAATCCCCAATACCCGAAGATGACTCCCCGCTTTCCTCGATGGCTACATCTGAGGATGAGTACCCAGACAACGACGATGTTCCAGACCTCGATGTATCCATGGACGAAGCACCACCGACCAAGCGCCAAAAGTTGATCATTGGATCAGCTGCCTCATCGGCCATCATAAAAGAAAACAGCGCCGACCTAGACCCCCTCGACGGTCTCTCGGCTGTATCATCAGATACTGATGGTGATGTTCCAAACTCGCCCATCAATGCGCGACAGGATGAGGAGGACTATCAAGAGCAAGTAACCATCTGCGCGTGGGAAGGGTGCAGGGCTGGCGATCAGGGAAACATGGACAAGCTGGTAAACCATATACACGACGAGCACATAGATGCCCGCTCGAAGAAGTATACATGTGAATGGATTGGGTGTAATCGGAAGGGCATGGCGCATGCGAGCGGCTATGCTCTCAAGGCACATATGAGAAGCCATACGAGAGAGAAACCGTTTTACTGCTATTTGCCAGGTAAGGTGTCACGTTGAAATCAGCCAGAAGGGCGCATGAAACTGACAATATTATCCTCAGAATGCGATCGAGCATTTACAAGATCCGACGCCCTCGCGAAGCACATGCGCACGGTACACCAGACCGAAGACTTACGCCCGTCAGACCCGGTATCCAAGGCCCATCAGTCAGCGGGCAATGGACCAGGAAAGACGGGCAAGATGACCAGGATCGTGCTCAAGACTCCACAATCCTACTCTGCCGGACACGACGACGCCGGTGACGATTCCAGCGCCAATGCCGACTCCGAGGACATGTTCACGCCCATCACCGAAGAAGCCGGCTTCACACCGCAGGAGATCACCATGCCTATTGATAAGCTCGCCCGGTTTTGCAAGCGACAGGTGAGATATCTCGAGAAGGAAAGCGAGGAGCTCAGGGCGGCGTGTCAAAAGTGGGAGAACATCTACTTCAAGGAATGGTGTGAGAAGGAGGCGTTGATGGAACAGATGATCAAAGTCGAGCAAGCCTGGCACGAGCGACGAAAGGCCGTGTTGTCGGGAGCGGCTAATGTCCGCGTGACCCCTGATATGGTTGCGTCTGGGAATGGGGAGAAGTTGAGGTCGGTTGAGGTTGAGGATTCATGAGTTTCACACCAAAGAAAAAAGAATCGAGAATACCAATCAACTGTTTGGCAGGCACAAAGAAAGGCGTTTCATTATATGGGGTTTTATGATGGTAACATTGCGCATGGCGAAGATGTTTTTGGGGCAACGAATTGGGAGAAAGAAAAAAAGAACAAGAAAAAGAGAACCGAGATTCAAAACAGGGGGTATCAGGATGTGATTTGAGCGAGGAAATAATAGGCTCATACTTTTGTGTGTGTGTGTATTTCCAAACTTTTCACACACAAACTTGCAAGGGGAATATCCCTTCGATACAAATATTTTACATCCAATAAAAGGTGCTAATATCATGAAAACGGTTCCTAAATCTTCTTGCCCTTATTATTTTTCTTATCCGCCTCCGAGTTTTTGAAAGGCCACCCGCTCGTACTCTTATCCGCACCGGTCCTCCGACTAATTCTAGCCGTGTCGCCTGCGAAGAGGAGCACGTACAGGCCAAAAGCTGCTAGCAGGCTGCTTCCGAAGCAGCCAAGCTGGTAGGCTAGGTGGTCGCTTTGGGTGTAGCGAGCGTAGGAGTAGAAGGCCGCCGAGGCGTGGTAGAGGGCGCTGATTAGGACTGCGGCGTTTGCGTAGGGGGATATGGCGTCTGTTGCGGCTAGGTAGAACACTGTCAGTAGGTCGCTTGTCGTATCTAAGGAGTGATGGTGTGTGTGGGATGGGATGGAAAAGCTTTACAATCTGCGCTGGATGTGAGTGGGAGGGCGCCGGAGAGGATGAGGAGGATGAGGCCTAGGGTTAGTTGGGATAGGCCTAGAGAGCGGGCGAAGTATTTTTCGATGTCTAGGGGGTTTCCGTTAGTTAGCCTTTGTCGAGTCGTGCTTAAAGGGTTTGGGGGGGGGGGGGGGGAGATTTGTGAGAGGAACAGTACCATGTAAACGGGCGGGATGATAATGTGCTGAATCGGTGCTTATGAGCGTGCTGATGAATGAGGGCCAGATTATGAGGGGAACAGCTTGGGCTGAGAGCCAGGCTAGACTGGCGAAAGAGTAAGCCGAGACTGCCTGGGTTGTTGGGGTTGATGATGTGAGCTTCATGATGTTTTTGACACAAGTCTTTTGGGGGAAGGTGAGACTTACCTCCATTGCGAATACTGATATTAAGGTACTTTTCTTTTCCAACTCTCAAAGAAACAAGAAACAGCTCTCTCTGTATGCTGTGTATTGTATCCGCTGTCCAGAAGTGAGGTGAAGGGTCCAGACCCTTGTAATACCGCTACGTCATCGCAAATCGCTCTCTGATGATTGGCGCAGTTGCCAGCGGAAAAAGACGGGCCAAGAACTTTTTGACCCTGGGAAGACAGCGGGGCCGGGCGGCAGAGCCCCAAACCGAACCGCCACCCACCCAGGCACGCCAGGGTAGCCCCCCGATGTCGCATCGCATTTTCCTTCAGTTCTGGCAAAGCGCATTTCAAAGCAGATGTTCCAAAATTGTGCATCTCCGGAAGATAGAAGAAAGAACCTTCAACTGGGAAATCTAATTTATCTTGCATATTCACAGATTTATAGTCTGCCGCTTGATCTGTGCTGGTCCTTCCAAAACTTCCCAATTTCAAGGTTGCTTGCTACCTACTTTTTCGTATGATCGCGGGGCAACTTGCATTGGAAGTGTGAGTCGACGATCCGGATTCTCGACAACACACTCTCCTTCCCGTCCTTCCCACTACGAATAAGCAAACAACCGCCCAAAATGTCGGCAATCCTCTCCGCTGACGACCTCAACGACTTCATCTCCCCCGGCGTAGCCTGCATCAAACCAGTCGAGACCCTCCCCTTTGCCCCTCCACCACAATCCGACCAACCCCCCTCCCTCGAATTCGAAGTCATCCTCGACGGCCAACAACAACAACCCTCCACCTCCAACTCCGCACAACAGCCAGCCCAAATATCCCTCACAGACTGTCTAGCCTGCTCAGGCTGCGTAACCTCAGCCGAAGCAGTCCTCGTCTCCCTCCAATCCCACAACGAAGTCCTCTCCGTCCTCGACTCCGCGCCAGCCCTTTCACCTTCCGACCTCTCCAATCTATCCGACCCACCAAACTCCAAAATATTCGTCGCCTCCGTCTCCCCACAAACCCGCGCAAGCCTGGCGGCAGCATGTGGCAACAAAATAACCTCCGCACAGGCGGGACGCATGATCGAGCAGCTCTTGCTCGCTCCATCAGGCCTTCGATCAGGCGGGAAATATAACAACGGATTCACGTGGGTGGTAGATACAAACACAGCGCGGGAAGCATGTTTAGTCCTTGGGTCAGACGAAGTTCTTGGTTCCTCTATCCAAACAGAAAACAAATCAACACCGCCGATCCTCACTTCCTCCTGCCCGGGATGGGTCTGCTACGCCGAAAAGACACATCCATACGTCCTCCCTCACTTATCAAGAATAAAGTCCCCTCAAGCGTTAATGGGCACATTACTCAAAACAACGCTCAGTAAAACACTAAATATTTCTCCTGACAGGATATGGCACCTGGCCGTCATGCCATGCTTCGACAAGAAGCTCGAAGCCAGCCGGGAGGAACTTACAGACGCAGTATGGGCAGGCGATGGGAAACCAGGCAAAGGAGTTAGGGACGTAGACTGCGTCATTACAAGCAAGGAGATTCTCATGCTGGCCGCATCGAGGGGCATAGATTTCTTCAGCTTATCTGGTGAACCAGTGTCACAGCCCAGTTTCCCCGACCAGGCGATACATAACTTCCTCTTTCCACCCACCAAAATACGACGACAAGAACAAACCCCAGACGCTGGCACGTCGGGCGGAAACCTGCATTACATCCTCCACGACGTACAATCCAAAAACCCTGGCTCCCAGATCCAAACGATACGAGGCAGAAACGCCGACGTGGTCGATTACGCCGTGGTAAACGCTTCCGGCCAGACCGTGTTCAAAGCGGCGCGGTATTATGGTTTCCGAAATATTCAGAACCTGGTCAGGAAGCTGAAGCCAGCGAGACCATCACGAATGCCGGGCGGGAAGCCATTTGGTGGTGCAAGAAAACCGACTGGTGGCAAGTCCGCTAGCCTAGACTATGCCTACGTCGAAGTAATGGCATGTCCCGGCGGGTGCACCAATGGCGGCGGTCAGATCAAGGTTGACGATCAAGCCGTTCTTGAGCGCAGAGGGTTGGGGGAGACGAAGCCGGGGCCGCAGGAGCAAAAGGCCTGGCTTGCTGAGGTTGATGAGGCGTATTTCTCTGCTGATGAGCAGGAGACGCCCACTGCAGCGCAAGAAGAGGTGGTAGAAGCGGGCCTCGTTGCTGGAATTTCCCCTTCATATATCCGAAATACCCTTGCGCATTGGTCTGAGGTGACGTCGGTATCGCTGGACAGGTTGGTGTGCACGAGTTACCGCGAGGTCGTGAGCGACGTTGGTAAGAAGATCAGCGATACAGAACGAGTCGTACAGTTGGCTGGCAAGATTGGCGGTGGTTGGTAACGAAGCCACCTGCCCCCGCTGTGTAGAATGATAGAAGCAAATAAAATAAAAGCCCTCAACCGTCTGGAGCGGTACCATTCCCACCACCACGTCTGGCGAAGCCGAATCCGCCTCTTCCGCTGCCATCTGGTCCTCTGGGCGACCGTATGGGTTGGTCTTCCTCTCTAAGGGGAGTGTGTGATCGACTGCCTAGCTGCGGTGAGGACCCCTCGTTCCGTCTTGGTGTGTTTCCCCCTCCCCTCGGTGAGTAGTTGGGGTCATATAATTGCCTGGTAGGCTGCTCTGTTTGTGGTGACTCGGTGGCTTGTTGACGACGGTTGCCGTATTGATGTTGTTGTTGTTGCTGTTGTCGCCCGTTGTTGCTGTTACCGTTATTGTAATCTCCACGCCCTCCTCCTCCTCGACCACCTCCACGACCTCGTCCTCGGCCCCTACTCCCCTGACGTCCTTCGTTCAGATGCTGCGGTGGCGTAACGCTCCCCGGTGACGACTGCCCGGATGACAGATTCGGCGACTCTGCAAAGATCTTTGCTCGCGCCTCCTCGTATCTCTGTCTCTTCTCCGCGTACTCCCTTTGTTGTCTTTCCTGAATCTCTTCGGGGGTTTCAATCTTTTTCGTTGAGGATTCCTGGTCCTCGTCGTCATCTTGGAGGGCTGGTTTACGACTGAGGAGCTTGACGGCCGGTTTCATTGCGGTTGTGAGAGCGATGGGGACGTTGCTGGTTGTTGGGAGGAAGGTGGGTTTGGGTGGTGCTTCACTGTGGTTTTCGTTGAGTGGTGTGAGAGAGGTGGGCGAGGGTTTGAAGCAGAACTTACGCTGATTCCCAGATTTTGCGCATCTCTTCTTGGTGTCTGGCTATGCGTTCCTGTTTGGAGAGAGGTGCTTCGGGGATGGGTTCTTTTGGTCTGGAGTCTTCTATGGTGAGCTTATCGGCTTGGGCTTCCCAGTCGTCATCGTCCCAGGCGTCGGGGATTTTGGAGGTGGGTTTCGGCATTGTTGATGGGGGTTGTGTGTTGAGTAGCAGTCTGGAGCTAGGGGTGTGAGAAAGTATGCTGTTCGATTGTTGAAGCCTATCCAAAGAATTTGATGTTCAGTGAATGGGAACACACCTCAAAGCCGAGTTCGATTGAGAGAAAGATCCCTGACTTCCCTGGGCTCTCCCGCGGTGTTCCACTTTCAGCCCCAAACTGCTGTAAGCTGCACGGACCATACCGAATTTAGCAGGCTGCGCCTGGACACACCTGCAGGCGGACCTGACAGGTCGCAATTGATTGATGATTGGATTGGATTGGATCGATTTGCTGTCACTCTAACACACACTCCTTTTTTACTTGTATATACGACATCGACAAAATTTCCATGCTTTTGTCATGGCGCATTGAACTACAATGGATGGCAAGGTAACCGTAGGAAGGACGGCAGGTCTCTATGTTGGCGCTGCCGTCCTGCGACTTGCCATCTTTACTCTTCTTCCCAGCATCCCCGATCTCCTGACGGGCCGCGTTGAGATCTCGACTCCTGTCACCAGCTTCAAGCGACGTAAGCCATGTTTTGTCGCATCCTACCAGATACTACCCGCGCTAACACCCTCTCAAAGTGCAGGAAGGTCTCTTTTTATACAATCATAACGTCTCTCCTTACGATGGCGGCGTCTACCACCAAGCGCCCCTGTTCCTTCCGCTATTCTCGCTCCTCCCGAACGCTTCGAGCTATCCAATCTTTACCTACCTCCTCTATATTGCCGTCGATTTGTTGAGCGCTGGTGCGCTTCGGAAAATTGCAGATTCTGGAGAGGCTGTCTCCTCTGCGCTATTCACCTCTCCGCGCAAGGAGAAGCGGTGGAACGGTTTCATCATCGCCGCCGTCTTCCTCTTTAACCCCTTTACAGTCGCAACATGCATCGGACGCTCGACCAGCGTTTTCACGACATGCGCGATCCTTCACGCCATTGCGAAGGCAGTGTCTGGTGCGCCTTTCAGTGCGATGGTGGCCATCACATTTGCGGGCTACCTTTCACTGTACCCATTGCTTCTTCTCCCGCCTCTCGTCTTGCTATGCTATGACAGGCAACGCGCCGAGAGAGCTATCAAGTCGGTCATTCCATTTGCTGCGACCAACATATCGGTAGTCGCCGGCGTCATGGGTCTCTTGTTCGGCATGTCCCACCTCATCACCGGCTCCTGGGAGTTCCTCCCCTCAACATACGGCGTACAGCTGACGCTCTCCGACCTGACGCCAAATGTTGGCCTTTGGTGGTACTTTTTTATCGAGATGTTCGACTCTTTCCGATCCTTCTTCCTTGGCGTCTTTTGGCTTCATCTATCGTGCTATGTTGGTGGATTGACAGTTCGCATTCGCCAACAGCCACTGGTTGTCCTGACCTTGCTGTTGGGCATTTTTGGCATCTTCAAGCCGTATCCGAGCATCAGTGATACGTCTCTGTTCTTGGCCTTGGTGCCGCTTTACCGACATGTCTTCCCGCTGATGCGATATACGTTTGTTATTGCGGCTGTCATTATGTATGCGACATTCCTTGGTCCGGCGTTCTATTACCTTTGGATCTATGCCGGCAGCGGGAATGCCAACTTCTTTTACGCCATTACGCTGGTTTGGAATTTGGGTCAGAGTCTATTGGTTTGCGACTTGATGTTTGCTGTGCTGAGGGATGAGTGGGAGGTAGAAAGGCCCGAGATGACCGGAAAGGAGATTCGACAGATATAGAGTTACCGTTAGGATGGAGATTTCGATGGTGGGAAGGGAGGGGGGGAAATGATTAGCGTACGGTCGCATTGAATTGGAAAGTATATTCTATCACAGGGGAATTGGGGTTTGGCGATGTAGATTTGCTCATGTTCTGGTTGTGGAGTCGGCGTCGCGGTGGGAGAGCAATATCAACTTTGACTCCCCTAATCGCCGCCACTCAAAGTTATCATGATAAAATACTTGAAGAGGGAAGCAAGTGCAACACGGGTTTCTGAAACAATTCGACAGCGATGGGCTCAGCATTTACCTCACACCTTGAAACTTACATGAGACGTTTCCCACGGCTGTCGAAGCCACAAGAAGTATATACTCTTTTATACTCACCTGACCTGGCAGAATTATTTATACTTCCATCTGCCGTTACCACTCAAAATTACTCGAAACAGAGAATCTCTTCCTTCAACCCATCCCCGCTGTATTGGTTATACACATGCACCCAGCTCGAAGTGTTCACGCAAGCTAAACAACAACCACTCAGCATCGACCAAAGTACGATGACACGAGACGCAACGGGGGGAGGCGTCAAAGAAGTATTTCCCCTTCTTCAACTGCCTGCTGAGATGATGTTCCTGATCGTCGATAACCTTGAACCCGCTTCCCGACCTGCTCCCGCCTGGGCCTGTCGGGCACTGCACGCCATCCAAGGACAGCATATCCTGTCACTCAGCCCCGATAACAGACACCCCGCAATGCGAAGGTTGCCTACAAAGGAAATTGTAAAGTACTTGTCACGAGTACTCTGCAGAGTTTGCAAGGCTTTCCATCTCCCCAATCACTTCCCGGTTGAAGGATGGTCCAAGAGACCTTGCGAAAAAGACACCACCCCGGAAAGATACACCACGGCCAATAAATACCCGCAAGACCCTTATTCCTCGGCATTCCTCTATTCGCCGTCTTCTCCTTTTTACATTCCGAATTACAACACAGTCAGGTCTCGTCATCGCTTGCCACCCCTCCAACAACAACAAAGACATCCCGAACGCCCTAACGCCCGACATGTTGCTCTCCAGAAAGCGGTACGACTGGCTCGAGGTATACACTTTCAAGCGACGTCTTGCTTGATCTGGAGGAATTGTCTTTGCACAATTTCAAAAAGGTCTATTCAAGGTCAAGACTGCTTATTCAGTATCACGAATCATATAATTTGTACCAACAATCCCAGGCTTGGTTTTAAAAATGCCTGTTCAACTTTCAAAACAAAAAATCACATCCATTCTCCGGATGACCTCTTTATTCTTGAACAGCTCTATTTATTTCCAGGACGACGGGACCTCTGCATACTGCTCCTCTTGGGGCCGTCATGAGTGGATTTAACGTATGACGTCATTGCTAAGTCACGTGATCGCAAAGTAGTCTGTGCCCTGTAACCAGACCATACTTCTTCCTTCCTTCCTTTCTTGTTGAACCTATTATTCTTCCAATTTGAGGACCATTCCCACAGCCAGATGGCCTACCATTGGCAACCCTGGACCAGCGGGGCCCTGCAGCCGTGACATGAGATCGCAAGTGTTTCAATCAGTTGCCCTAAGTGCCTAACTAATCTTTAATAATATCT
Organism: Cladorrhinum sp. PSN332; assembly: GCA_033297175.1. NCBI lineage: Eukaryota > Fungi > Ascomycota > Sordariomycetes > Sordariales > Podosporaceae > Cladorrhinum > Cladorrhinum sp. PSN332. The sequence continues at coordinate 203,115 of MU858873.1, forward strand.
CGTCTTCCTTATACAATCGCTTTTGTTTCGCGAAATTTGAAACTTGATTTACCAGACCAAATCTTCACGTCCCTCGGCGCCGCATGCCTTCTCCGTCTTGGGCTTGACCCAGTCATACAATCCCCCACGTTCCAAAAATGCATCCTCATCCCAAAAGACACTCTCCAGTGCCTTCTTCACCCCAACCTCGAATAACGGCCGCGATGGCTGTTTGCCCGTCCTGTCCAGGAACCGCAAGTACTCGTCGAGGATGAGATATGACTTGGCCATCAGGCTGTTGGGCTCCGGCACTACGACGGCTGACCCTTGTGCCTCTCGCAGAACTGCCCAAACTCTTCATCCGAAATGGTAAACTTGTGGCCGTTCCTCAGCGTCTCCGTCGTGTCGTTCTCGCCCGCCACGATCAGCACCTGGAAGCACTTCCACCGGAAGGGCTTCAGCGCGCCGAGGTGGGCGTTCATGTCCTCCGTGTGATTCAGCCTATTGACGACTGTGTTGATCTTGAATAAGATTCCATACTTCTCACACCACCCGGCAATCTGGTATAGCTTCTTCACCTGATCGCCCGACCCGCGCCCAATCTGGATGTTGGTCGCCTCGTCGAATGAATCGCAGCTGACGGCGAGGATGTCGAGGTTCTTGCCGTGCTTGCGGAGGAAGCTCTCTCTGACCAGACTCCCATTCGTGACGACGGAGACGGACTCAAGGTGGAGGTCCTGCTTGCAAAAGTCGATCATCTCGCCGAGGAACTTGGGGTAGAGAAAGGGCTCGCCCCCAGCAAAGTTGAGCTTTTTCATGCCGGCGTGAGCGAGGGGGCGGAGGCCCTCCTTGGCGCGGCCGGGGGCCTCGATGTAGCTCGAACTTGCCGTGTGGAAGCAGAACCCGCAGGTGTAGTTGCAGCGACGAGTGAAGTGATAGTTGATCGAAACGGGGACTTGGCCGCGGCCACGGCGGGTGTGGAGGAGTCTCAGAGAGGCGACAGTGACGACGAGGAGGGCTAGTAGCGATATGATGGCTTCCATCTTGAGCTTGCTGTTTGGGCGAAACAAACTAGAGGTTTGTCGGGTTTTCGTTTGCAGTGCAACGGAGAGTAGGCTTCGAGGGGTTGACAGAAGAGGGCGGAGAGGGGCATACAGTAGGCCTCACTCGGTCATTGGGTCTCCTTGTTTGCACATACACATAGCCTTGGGTCGCACAAACTCCGCTTCGAAGCGAAAACAATCAACAAGGAGTGGTCGATCATTGCAGTCATAAATACGGACGGCAGCCAATCTTCTGTTGTTTCTATTTTTCATTGGGAAAGTACCAGAATAAAACGAAGCATAGGCCGCTGTCTTGTGATAATGGCGTCAACAACCGGTAGGACTCGGGATGTGATCTTCGTTATTGGTAAAGCCAACTACACCGCCGTAAACCTGGCGCCACGCAAACACTTCAAGGCTCGTTAACTCTCGCGCAGGCGCCCCCGGAGCGGGAAAGGGCACCCTGTGCAAAATACTGGCAGAAGTTAACGATTTCGAGCACCTCTCCATCGGGGATCTTCTGCGGCAAACTGTCTCATCACCCAACGCAGACAAAGTAATGGCCGGGCACATCCAACGCGGGGAGCTCCTACCGACGGATATGATTCTCTCTACTCTAAAACCGCACCTCAAAGAAGCTTCATGTTGTGGCGCAGGCCAAACCCTCCTCTTGGACGGTTTTCCTCGGCAGCTGGACCAGGCGAGAGAGTTTGAGGCAGTGGCAAGTTAACCTATATACCAACCTCTGGACTTGCCATTAGGCACTGACTGGCGCCTTTGCAGTTTGGAACTCCGAACCTCGTTCTGTTCTTTGACTGCCCTGAGGGCATAGCGAGAGAGAGAGTAATCACAAGACCGTCAGGCCGAGTTGGGGACACGCTTGAGGTATTCAACAAGCGGCATCGCGAGTTTCGCGAGTTGAACCCGCCGATACTGACCTACTATGGGAACCACCCAAACGGCAAGACGATTGCGGTATGCCCATACCTACGCCCGAAAGATGCCGTCTTTTGAGATAAATGTCTAACCAAGAAAACGTAGATCGACACCAGCCGATCCACGGGCGAATCGTATCAAGCGCTACGAACTGCCTTGAATAGTAGCCGTGAATGGTTGGCTCTGACTTTTGAACCCCGGAGGCTCGCCACTGACGGCGATGGCGAGTGAAACAAAGATTGGCTATATACCTATGGAGAGTTTATTATTGTGGCTGTTATGCTGTCTCAGCTCACATTGTGTGCAAGTCAGGGCGGGAGGGAGTCGAGGAACTGCAAAGGGCCGGGGGGTTTCAAGTAGTTCGTATAAAGTAGAGTTCGTATACAGTGTAAGAAGATCCCTCTGGCCAGGCTCCTCCCGTTGTGGTGATATGTAACAGAGTCGGACTCAAGGTGGAGGTTTTGCGCTTGCTTGCAAAAGTCGATTCATCTCGCCCAGGAACTTGGAGAAGTAGGAGTAATCCCCATCTTCTTAAAATACGCCGTCAACTTGCCCATCGGCGGCCCATCCGCAAACGCCCACGAATACCGCTTCATGAACTCGGTGATCCTCTCGTCCATCCTCTGCATCTCGGCCCGCTTCTCCGCCTCGCTCGGCGCCTCCAACCCTCCCTTCTTCCCCTCCAACGTCTGCTGCAGCTCCACCTCGCCAACCTCGTGCCCAAAGTCCATTTTGTCCCGCACAATGTGGAACTCGTCGTCGGCAATCCAAGTCTCGCGGGTGGTTACGAAATCCGCCATGGTCACCAGCCCGAAATCCTCCCGCTCGCCGCCCGCCGCCTGCACCACGCCCGTGGTGCGCTCGACGCAGGCGGCGATGTCGCCGACCTCGCGCAGCTCCTCGAACTGCGAGTTGGTAAAGTCGCCGCCCTTCCGGACCTTGGCCTCCCACGCGCCGTTGCGCCGGCGGACCCACACGCCGGCCGAGGAGAGCAGGCCGGCCCTGTCGTTGTAGTACGTGTCTCGGATGGTCCGGAGGCGGAGGGCGCGCAGGGTCCGGAAGGGCGGGGAGCCGCCGCGCTGCGTCAGCTGGCGGACCGCGAGGGAGCGAAATTTGCGCTCGACTTCCAAGATGCAGGAGGGCGCCAAGGCCTTGGAGATGTTTTGGCCGAGGATGGTCATAATTTTGTCGTGCAGTGAGGTGAGGTCCCCACCAACCAACCACCCTTGATATTTGTGGTGGAGCTGTAAGCAGAGTGAGGCTGAAGGGAGCTACGTATATTATGATTTGGGAGACAAAGTAAGTTGGTTGGAACTGCCGGGAGATTTGACATCCGTTCAATGCCGCCCTCGCCGGAAAGATGAAATTAAAAAAAGAGAAAAGAAAAGAAAAGAAAAAAGCTGAAAAGTCCAACAAACAAGGCGTGCACAGACGTTGCGAGAGGCACGTGATGTCTGTCACACAAACAGATGGTCGAATCGGATTATTTCTGTGGTTTCTCGCTGCCCGGTAAATTAGATCGAGTTGTTGAAAGAATCAGGTAACTTGGTGCAAAATCGCCATCTGGTTGGTCCCAAAAAATAAGTAAAAAAAATTTGGGATGACAAACACATTATTGGAAATCCTCGGCAAAGCAGATATTAGTCCCATAGTCGTGTGTTATTAGGTTATGATGAGGGCCCCCCGGGGGATGCATCTTCTTGGACTCTTTTCAAAATTTGGTTCGCTCAATAATATATCGATATCCCAACCACCGCCAAGTTCCCCTCGCACCTAGCATTCCCCTCTGGTCTTCCATTTTAGACCGTGGATGGTTCTGCCCGTCAAACTCAGGCATAGACACCCCTCTCCCTCTCACGCTGGGTATATCATTTCAAGACAGAGTCAAAGACACTTTGGTGCACCTTTGCCGGAAGGTGCTGTACTCTGCCATGACTGCATAGCCAAATTCGTTCAATACCGGTAACTCCCTCTGACATTTCAGGAGCATAGACCGACCGGTCTCCAGGATTCGATCCCAAGGCTAAGAAGCTGTCAAGGGGTTGGTGGAATGTCCGGCAGAAGGGTGCATATTGACTGGTCCTTCATGGTTTCCGACATCATGTGCTCGCTTCCAGGGGTTTATTTACGTTACCCCCTTTTTCGGAGAACACGACCGTTGCTCTGCCAACCCCACCCAACCTGAGCACACTACGGCCTATACAGTAGTAACTAGGAACTCAGTAACTGCCTCTTGAGAACAACCCGAAATAATCAGCTGCACAGACCGAAACGAGGAAGCGAGCCGAGAAAATGGGTCAAGGAAACAATTACCATTATATCCACTTCATTCAAAACTACAAGAAAACTGAAATCCCAAGTGGACCCAAGCGAAAAGACAACATAATAATAATAACAACAATAATAAAAACGACATAATACATGGTTAACTTCTAACAAAAGAAAACAACAACAGCAGCAGCCCCAGAACAGGGCTTCAAACTAAGAATGAAGCGAATCGAGAAAAGAAAACCACCTCTTGCTTTAGCTAGCCTAGTCGCCCCCCAATTTTACTCAATCCTCTTCTTGCCCTCCTCGGCATTGATATACCTCGCCACGCTAAGACCTCTCTCATGTCTGGCGACCAATGGTCCGAGGATCTTGTCCTTGCGCACCCGGCTGATGGTCTCGTGATATCCCTCAGTAGCCCACGGTCTTGGGTTGAGTTTCGGCCAGTTAACCTAAGACAAGTCAGCATGTTGTTTCGATGGTCAGCTTCCAGGGAAGAGAAAACTCACAAAAAGCATCCCATTGCTGAGAATAAACCAAACAGACCAGGCCGTAACCGCCGTCCAGAACAAAATGAACAGCCTCATCGGCCAGACCGCCGCATCCGGCAAACGAGGGGAATACGTTCCCATCAAGACCAAGAACAGCCCAAACGCCGCAATGTACGGCACCGCCTGGATCAGCACCGGCCTTCGGTCGGCAAACACCAAGCTCGACGACCCAATACCTCCCGCCGACGGCTGGTACGCCCCCAAGAACAAGTCAAATGCATCTTGCCTCGGCCCATCCATGAAATTATTCAAGCAGTATCTCATCACAGCAACCTTGCCGTCCTGCATGGCGCCGGCCTTGGTGCGCTTCCCCGTTCTCGTAACATCCGTCTTCATCGCTCCCGTGCCAGAGTAGCTCGTCGACACCACATCGGCATTATCCGCCCACATGTTTCTGAACATGAACTCGAACGCAGGGTCCTCGTCCTGGAATCTGCTTCCCCGAGCCAAAAGACCAAGATCAATGAACATGCGATCCAGAGTCCAGCGCGCAAGCATGCTCTGTACGACGTTTGTGCGGTCGAGGCAGTCCATGCAGTTTGTGCGGACTACACTCGTCTGCAAGGAGCGCACTTCCAACCTGCCATCAATGCGACTGCCGGGCATGTCGACAGCGCGGAAGTACTGCTGCGCGACGAGAGCATCGCGCATGCGGTCGATAAGCAGCTGGGCGCGATGCATCTGCATTCCCTTGGTCTCGGCATGGTAATCGAAGTAGATGTAGTGGAGGCGATCAAAATGGGAGCGCGCCGTGGAAGAGGCAGTCTCGATGGTGTGGAACTTCTCGTCGGTGCGCTGGTCGGCCTGGGTATGTTCCTGTGGGCGAGAGATGAGCATTTCGACAACTTGCTCGTAAGCCTCCTTTACGCGCTGCTCGCGGCCCTTCTGGTTGACCAAGTTGACGAGGTAGTTGTCGCCATAGATGCTTATTTGCTCGTCAAAGTGCTTCTTGGCTGCTGGGTATGCGGCCTCGATAGCGCGAATCTGGATCTTGGGCGTGTACTTGAGAGTGTTGACCTCGGCCCAGTATGCAGGTACGCTACCGCGGGTTTGGACATAAGACATGATCTGCATCTCCTTGTCCTCGCCAGTCTTCTGCCATCCTGCGCCTGCGCTCCCTGCCGACCCACCCAGCCCGGAGCTGGTGTCGTTGAGTACCAGAACCTGTTCCGTCTCGTTGTAGTTGGCAGCATGTCCCTCATCATCCAGACCACGGGTGAAGTAGCGAGTTCCTGCGCGGTGTCGTGATCTCCTGGTGATGAGGGCAAGGGTCAGGGGGGTGCCCTTGAAGGTCGTCGGGTGGATCTCGAGCATGCCGAAGATGACAGGGAGGATATAGGGGTCAATATTCGGCTGGGGCGCTGGCTGGCCACGGCCACCATGGTTGCGGAAATTGATCAGATCGGACTGGATGAAGCGGTTCCAGAAGAATCGGTCGTCGGCTCGTTTCCATAGCGGGCTGTCGGCATTCTGTTGCGCCTGGCGCTGGAAGCTGTTTGTGAGGTCGACCGAGTACGAGAAGTACATGGGGCCGGGCTTGATGAAGCCCCTGAGAAGGTTGAGGAAGCGGTCCTCATCTGGGTCGTGGACTTGCCGTTCGCGCAAGGGAAGAATATCTGTAGAAACGACTTTGTAGATTTGGTGCCCTCGTAGCCGTCCAACAGGCTGCGCCTTGGTAATAACAATTATGTACTTGTCTAATAGGCACTAAATGTGAGCAGGCAGAAAACAAACCACTCGGGATGCAAAACATACCCAGTCGCAGCTGAATTATACCCAAGATACCGGCGATACTGGTGACGCGGGACACGCGCTTCCCTGAGAGGAGGGAGGCATCGCTCAGTCGAATATCGCCGGTAGGACGGTCGATAGTTAGGGCGGGCGCATTGGGACTCGAGGGGGAGGAAAAGATGTATGAATCGGAGGCGGTTTGAACGTTGATATCGCGGAAAGGGAACGTCATGGTGGTTTGCGCCGCCGCAGTTGGTCGGCAGGGGATTTGAGAATGGAAGAAGGGAATAAGTTCAGGAGTATAGAAGTACAGAAGTCTATGGGTTCTAAATTAATAAATTGAATGGCATTTGTTAAAAAAAGAAAAAAAAAGGAGCGAAATGGACAATAACGGGATTTGGTGCCCTTTCAAAAGTTGAAACAGCTAATTATGGCAGTCTCGAGCCTCGCTGTCAGCGACGACGATGTCATCTCGGAGCGACCAACCAGAGGCGTTGAGATGTTGCCAGCTCTCCAAGCTCTGGGTAAATGTGGCGTAACGCATTGGGTAATTAATGTAATTATAATCTGGCACTTGTCAATGAAATCCCGCCGGTGACGGCTGGCAAGGATGTCATGGACGGCCCGCAGCTGGAAGAACCAGGGAAACAAGAAAACCATGTTTCCACCATCATCACGTGTGAAATGCACAGACCGCAGAGTGGTACCTGCGGGTTTATCGGGGGCGCGGCCTGCCTGACGTGTGCATGCGCCCGCTGAGGATTGGCAGTGGCCAGGTCCCCAGCGGTCTCCCAGGCTGTGCTGCACTCTGCGCTCTCATTGCTCACATTCCATGCAACATTGCTTCAACGACCCGTCGCTCGCTCACCACCAACCACCACTCAAAAGCAAGCCCCGAGCCCAGTTTTAAACAGTGTCGGTTCCCGGTCCCGTGGTGTATCATCGCTTCGTTTTGAGAGACAGAAAGAGAGTCATAAACAAGATAACGCTGCTGCCGACGTCGTGTTATAATCAGCAGCAGTAGCCTTCAGCCCCCCCCGCCGCGCATTATCCGCATTATCCATCCTTTGCCAGTGACCCGTCGGCCGTACGTAGCCTTGGCAGCGCCGACGCTTTTCTCAACGTTTGCGAACTTTACATCATCCACAAACACCGAACCAACACATCACATCTTTTCGCCATGGCCTCCAGAGGACCCCCCGGCGCTCGCGGCATGAGCAACCGCTTTGCACAGTTCAAGCTGGTTCTGCTTGGTAAGTCGTGTTGGCAGGAGGAGAGGGGGATGCAGGGCTGACGTGTTGCAGGTGAATCTGCTGTTGGAAAGAGTTCGATAGTGTTGCGCTTTGTTAAGGTGAGCCGGACTCGTCGGGCATTGAGTGAATGAATGGCGCAACTGACAGCAAACGGACAGGATCAATTTGATTCATACAGAGAATCAACTATCGGTGCCGCCTTCCTAACACAGACCATTTCCCTCGATGAGAACACGACAGTCAAGTTTGAGATCTGGGATACCGCAGGCCAGGAGCGATACAAGTCGTTGGCGCCCATGTACTACAGAAATGCCAACTGCGCAGTTGTCGTCTATGATATCACGCAAGCAGTATGTCCATCTTCTTTGTTATTCCATGTCTCTCCTGACTGCTTGCTGACGCAAAGAACCGCAGTCTTCACTCGACAAGGCCAAGTCATGGGTCAAGGAACTACAGCGCCAGGCGAACGAGAACATCATCATTGCCCTTGCAGGAAACAAGTTGGATTTGGTGACAGAGCAACCGGACAAACGAGCAATCCAGACAGCCGAGGCTGAGGCTTACGCAAAGGAAGCCGGCCTTCTCTTCTTCGAGACATCGGCAAAGACTGCAGAGAATGTCCAGGAGCTGTTTACTGCCATCGCCAAGAAGCTCCCACTCGATCAGGTTGGGCCGAGACATGCTCGGCCGGGTCAGCGACCCGGCGTGAGCCTACATCCCGAAGGGGCGAATACGCAAGCCGGAGGGCCTTGCGCTTGCTAAGTGGACGATGTATTGGCGGGTAGAAGGATAAACTCTCAACTAGAAGCAGGAGTCTCGGGCGTGGAGCGGGAGCAGTTATGGAACGGTCTTTTCTGAGATGGGAGACTGAAATATCGACATTACACAAAGACATACACGACACACACATCTCAAGCGGAGTCATGCTGGGAGGATGGGGATGGTATTATTTTCCGTTTAATACCTCATCTTTTTTTCTCTAGTTCTTTTAGGGTTCTTTTATTTATGGTTGGATCTCGACACCTTGGTCGAGAGGGAGCGCAACGCTGAATGGCGTAGGGAGAAGCCGGGCTGGGTGCGTTTTGATGTATAGTATGCAGCAGATAGAGCAACAGCTTGCAACGGACTCGTAATCCTAATGATGGATTTTTTTTTCCGTCTTGATATATTTTGAGTCCATCTTGATGGTGAGTGGTGATGGGATGATGGATGGATGGGACGTAATGTATGGATGCCAAGACCCCTGTCACAGCGGTCCTCTCAGAAGCCAAGCTGGGCTCCAAGGATTTTGACAGTTACCCGCAGCTCTTCCCGGAACTTTGCCGAGCTCTTTTTTGCTCAGCATTCCTCCAACTACAACCACCTTCACCCCCTCCAATTGCGCCGTGACGGCCACTCCATCCCCTCATGTTGCGGACATCGCTACAGTCAGTGAGGGCGCTGGGCAGCAGGCCTGCGGCAGCCGTTGTTGGCCGCCAATGGCAGGTTACTGCCGCCCGTCGTGCAGTCGTGTCAGGGCAGGTATGAGGTCATCTTCACTACCTTACCTTGCATTACTCGTGAGCTCCTAACACTTTATTGGGAACAGCAGAGATTCTACGCCGATAACAAGAAGCCCGCCGAGCCTGCAGTTCTCCCCGCCTCCGAGACCCTCACGGCCCCCTCTGCCCCTCCACCTGCTTCCCCCCAGACGGTTCCATCATCGACGATTTCTTCGGCACAAATTCCCCCGACGCCCCCTCCTCCTCCTCCTCCTCCCCCGGTCCAGCCCGTTCAGCCGCTCAAGAAGAAGAGGGGATTCTTCGCCAGGCTGCGCAGATTCCTCTTGGCCCTCACCCTCCTCGGCGCTCTCGGCTTTGGTGGTGGTGTCTACTACTCGCGCATCAACGACAACTTCCACGACTTCTTCACCGAGTACATCCCCTATGGCGAGCAGGCCGTTCTCTACTTTGAGGAGCTCGACTTTAAGAAGCGCTTTCCCAATGTTGCGAACAAGGTAACGGGCAGGAAACCGGTGGCTAGCGATCAGATTAACGTCCCGGCTCAGAGCGGAGCCTCGTGGCGCGTTGCCGATAGTGGTGAGCCTGCTGGTCGGCAGTCAAGCGCTGTCCAGAAGGTCGCTGCTGCCAAGGAAGCCGTGAAGGAGACTATCAAGGAGACTGTGAAGGAGGTCAAAGAGGCCGTCAAGCCTGCTGAGCCCAAGCCTGTCGTCGCGAAGAAGGTCAAGAAGGCCAATAAGGAAACTGCCGCCCTCCCCAAGACCGAAGCCGAGGATGCAATCGCTACGAAGCCGGTCCCAGCTGTTGTTGCCGACAAGGTTGATGCTGTGGTCGCGGCTAAGACGGCCGCTGCGCCAGCCAAGAAACCGTGGAAGGCCCCTGAGGTTGACGAGCCATCCTCGTGGCCCCCTGCTTCTCCCATCGATGCCCTATCTGTCCCCCACGCCAACGAGCCCGTAGTCCAGAACCTTGTCCACATGTTGAACGACATCATCGCTGTCATCAACCATGACGGCGCCAATGAGAAGTACGCTTCTACTATCGGCAAGGCCAAGGACCAGGTCGCCAAGGTCGGCAAGCAGATTCTCGACATCAAGCAGAATGTGGCGGAGAGGGCTGCGAAGGAGCTTAAGAAACGGGTTGACGAGGTCGACAAGCACGCTAATGAGCTCGTTTCTCTTCTCGAGAGGGCCATGGCTACCCAGGAGGAACAGTGGAGACGCGAGTTCGAATCCGAGATGGAGCGGTTGAAGCACAGCTACGATGAGAAGGTCAAGCTCATTCAGGAGCGTGAGCGCCAGCTGGCCGAGCGCAAGATCGACAACAAGCTCCTCGAGCAGGCTGTTGAGCTCCAGCGCCAGTTCTCTCGGGATATCAAGAAGCATGTTGAGCAGGAGCGTGATGGTCGTCTTGGCCGTCTCGCCGAGCTGTCCACTGCTGTCGCTGAGCTCGAGAAGCTTACCACCGGCTGGAATGATGTCGTTGACACCAACCTTCGCACTCAGCAACTCCACGTTGCTGTTGAGGCCGTCCGCGCCAGCCTCGAGGACGCTCACCACCCGCGTCCCTTTATTAAGGAGCTTGTCGCTCTCAAGGAGATTGCTGCTGAGGATCCGGTCGTTGATGCTGCCATCGCCTCAATTCACCCATCTGCATACCAGCGCGGTATCTCTACTTCTGCCGAGCTGATTGATCGCTTCCGTCGTGTGGCCAGCGAGGTGCGCAAGGCTTCCCTCCTCCCCGAGGATGCCGGTGTTGCCAGCCACGCCTCCAGCTATATTTTGAGCAAGGTCATGTTCCAGAAGAAGGGTCTTGCGGCTGGTGATGATGTCGAGAGCATTCTTGCGAGGACCCAGACCTTCCTTGAGGAGGGAGATCTTGACAACGCGGCGAGAGAGATGAACGGATTGAACGGATGGGCCAAGACGTTGAGTAGGGATTGGTTGAGTGAGGTCAGAAAGGTGTTGGAGGTGCAGCAAGCTCTTGAGGTATGTCTTTTTCTTTTGTCTTCCCTGAAGATAATCTTCGGTTGCTAACTCATCATTTACAGGTTATCCAATCCGAGGCTAGACTACAGAGCTTGAGGATCGAGTAGAAAAGGGGGTGGAATTGCGTTGAACGTCACTAAAGCACTTTTTATTTCCTTTGTTCTTTGTACATTGACCTCTCTAGACTGTGGCTTATTGTTCACTGTCCGTTTTGTAGAAAAGAGAACGGCGATGGAGTTTAAAGCCACGGAGGTTGTATCAAGTAGTCAAAGTCAATAGACATGGTTTGCGGTAGCGTTTGTAAGATTATTTTGTTTTGATGTGTTTCGCGGTGTAGATAGACTTTTGAGGGCGCTCCCCTGAACCTGTTTTGGTGGTGTTGATCTGGGGCCGCTTTGGTGTCCCGCATTTCTCAGTGATCATCCAAGACTTTTAAGATTTCATCCTTTTCAGCACGAAATTCGTTCGACTCCGGCCTCGAGTGTAATCTGAGGAAAAAACCCCGAAGCCGCAATCGGGCGTATAAATTCTTTTCATAAACTCACAAGTTCAACAGCCCGCTCAGATACTCGGATCCGGAGCCGATTTTGCCCACAATCAAATCGGACTCGGCGGAGTCGCTTCCCGCTCCGGGTCTTCAATTCAACCTTGCCTCGTTTACACTCTGTCTTATCAACCCGGGTTTTTCTAACTTTTGAGATGCGATCAATCTTTACCAGAATCACTCCAATTCTTGAATCCAGACGTTTGAGACGATCGACTCTCACCATTCCATTTCTTCCCCGCTCACCAATTTTACTCGGACGACGACAGCATATCTCAATCTCATCCAACACCACCAACACTCTCAATAATCTCAAAATGTCTTCTTCTTCTCCGCCATCATCCTCATACGACCAAGCCCTCTCCCGGCTCTCATCCCTCCAATCAAACTCCCTGATCGTCTCCCTCTTCGACTCGCTGCCCACCGCAACCTCCAAAGCGGACATCAACTCCCTCGCCATACCGGAAATGCTTGCCTGGATGTCGCGCGCCGGACTGACCCCCGAGATGCTGACCAAATCCGGGTCAAAGTTTGTCCACGTCGCGGGAACAAAGGGAAAAGGGTCCGTGTCTGCTTATATCGCTAGCATCTTGCAGCAGTATTCTCCTTCTTCTTCTGCTGCTGTTGTTGGGTTGTATACTTCCCCTCATTTGGTTTCCGTAAGGGAGAGGATCGTGCTGGGCGGGAAGGAGGTCGATCGAGAAAAATTTGGGCGGTACGTTAATTTGGTTTGGGACGAGATGAGCGAGTCGGCCAAGAGGCTGGACGGAGACAAGCTGAGAGAGGACGAGTGTGAGGGGCCCGGCAGCAAGCCGTTTTATTTTCGGTTTCTGACCATCGTTGCGCTGAGGATGTTTTTGGAGGAGGAGGAAGGGATCAGGAACGCTGTGGTTGAATGTGGGATTGGAGGCGAGTATGACAGCACCAACGTGTTGAGTCCCGAGTCGGTTAGTTGTAGCGTTGTCACGCAGCTCGGGATTGATCACGTGGGGATGTTGGGGGATACGGTCGAGAAGATCGCTTGGCACAAGGGGGGCATTTTTAAGAAGGGGGTTAAGGGGTTTACGCTGGGGGATAAGAGTGAGAGCGTGAGGAGGGTTCTCAGGGAGAGGGCGGAGGAGAAGGGGGCTGAGTTGGTCGAGGTTGAGGTCGATGAGAAGTGGGAGGGGGTTGAGGGGGCGAAGTTGGATGGGCCGTTTGCGAGGGGGAATATGGCGCTGGCTGTGCATGCTGCTAGGGAGCATTTGGTTAAACAGGGGGTTAAGTTTGAGGGGAAGTTTGGAGAGGAAAAGGGGTGGACGTTGGGGGATATTCCGGAGAAGTTTATCAAGGGGTTGAGGGAGGCGAAGCTGAGAGGTAGGTGTGAGGTGGTTAAGGATAGGGAGAATGAGGGGATTGAGTGGTGTGTGGATGGGGCTCATACGGAGGATAGTCTTGCTGGGGTTGGGGAGTGGTTTGCTGGGAGGGTAAAGGGGGTTGAAGAGAAGGAGGGGCTGAGGGTTTTGGTGTTTAACCAGCAGGATAGGGATCCGGCGGTTTTGTTGACGGCTTTGCTTAATGGGGCGAATAAGGAGTTTGGGGAGGGGAGGGTGTTTACGCATGCTGTGTTTACGAGGAATGAGGAGAGACCACCGGCTGATGGAGAGAAGCGGGATTTGACGGTGCAGAAGAAGGCGGAGGAGACGATGAAGTCTTTTGACGGTGAGACCGAGACGAAGGTGTGCAGTGATGTTGGGTCTGCTGTCGAGCAGGTGAGGTTGCTTGCCGCGCAAGCGAAGCAGGAGGGAAAGACCTGCAAGGTTTTGGCAACGGGGAGCTTCCATCTTCTTGGTGCTGTGCTTAAACAGATTGATAACGTCGAATATTAGAAGCACCTGCAGAGACGGAAATCTGTGGCTATATTATCCATTGTCTTTCCACGTACGTTCACGGAAAAGCCTTTTTACAGACGGTATCCTCACGACTGATCTGCAAAAATATTTGATGTTTACCAGCCAAAACACAATCTCAGCGACACAACCACATACTTCATGTTCATTGAAGCAGCCCCTAGATTCTACTCTCTATCTCTCGAAATATCGGCAAATCTCTGCCACAAAGCACCAAATCCCAAAGACATCTTCAACATCATCACCTCGAGGCAAGATGGCCGAGCGGTCTAAGGCGCTGTGTTCAGGAATTTGACAGATTCTCGAATTTCGCAGTCCGAAAGGGCGTGGGTTCGAATCCCACTCTTGTCAAGCGATATCTTTTTTTGCCATTTTTGGCTATTACTCTCAAGTGGATGGACATGGTGATCCATTCCTTTTTTTGGTGACTTTTCAATCAACCAACCCCTGGTTATGGTGGGGGTAACGGTGACGGTGGTGTTAGACTCAAAGTGATACATGTCAACGGGTTACCATTCCGAAATCGCAGTTCGCCAACTGCCGCGCGATATGCAATGCCACCCGCCTTGGGAGACGGGAGGATATCTATGTACTTGCCGTAGGTATCTCTCTCAATCGGATCACGCGCCTGGGACAGAATTAAATGCATTGGGTGCATTGGGTGCATCGAGTGCAACCGGCTTACCAGGCTTTGCATCTCTCAAATCAGCCCATTGTGTCCTCATGATCCTAGCTTAACCAGATGCTCGGGCGCCCGAGTCCAACGTTGCGGCAAAATTGATTTTTGACATCGAATAGCGGAAAAATCTCTGCTATCTCACCTGACGACCTCTTGCTTGACATGGCTCTTCATCAGGCCGTGATGGATGATGATAATTCCCCTCGCAGCGGATACCGCCGGAAACGCGCTCCGAATGTGATTGGTGCGGGTAAAATGCTGGGTAAAGTCTATGGCAGGGTGACAGGAGTCTTCGTGGGGTGTGGCACTTGCATGGTGGGGTCCCTTTTTGGGTTCTCTCTCCAGGCACTCCAGGGAAGCTTTGGTTGTTGCAGCTTGCTTCCTAACAACTCCAAAAACCATGGCGTAATGGTGTGTGTGTGTGTGTGTGTGTGGATGGACAAGCCAATGTTCCACTGATGGAAGAATGCATTGCGATGGAGCTCCCCGCATTCGCATCCAGGGGAAGGGGGGACATCCATCTCCGACGAGCGGGCAAGGTAGGTAGTCTGCTCTAGGTATCAAAGGTCTAGACTTTTTGGTATATATTCCAAGTCTTTCCTCTCCTCCCTTCTGGTCTCTTCTCTTCTTCTCTTCAACGAGTTCTTCTTCATCTACTGCAAGCGCTGTACCTCCCGCACCCCCTCCTCGTTCGCCTCTTATCACTGTGAAGTCATACTCTCTCTCTACAAGTCGACACTTGACAGAACAAACCAACCTCCACAATGACTTCGGTAAGTCTTTGATCTGACACACTCTCTTCGGCCAAACCTAGCTAACACAACCCTATAGAACCTCTCTTTCGTCCTCAACAAGCCCAATGACGTCTCCTTCGAGGAGCGCCCAATCCCCAAGCTCCAGTCTCCCCACGATGTCCTCGTAGCAGTCAACTACACCGGCATCTGCGGCTCCGATGTTCACTACTGGCTCCACGGCGCCATTGGCCACTTCGTCGTCAAGGACCCCATGGTCCTCGGCCACGAGTCTGCCGGCACCGTCGTTGAGGTTGGCTCCGACGTCAAGAACCTCAAGAAGGGCGACCGCATCGCCCTCGAGCCCGGCTACCCCTGCCGCCGCTGCGGCGACTGCCTCTCGGGCAAGTACAACCTCTGCCACGAGATGGTCTTTGCGGCCACTCCCCCATACGATGGAACCCTGACCGGGTTCTGGGTTGCCCCTTTCGACTTCTGCTATAAGCTCCCCGAAAACGTCTCCCTTCAGGAGGGCGCCCTTATCGAGCCTCTCGCCGTCGCCGTCCACATCACCAAGCAGGCTCGCATTCAGCCTGGCAACAGCGTCGTCGTCATGGGTGCTGGTCCCGTCGGTCTTCTTTGCGCTGCTGTCGCCAAGGCGTTCGGTGCCACCAAGGTTGTTTCTGTGGACATTGTCCAGTCCAAGCTTGACTTTGCGAAGGGCTTCGCTGCCACCCACACCTACCTCTCCCAGCGCGTGGCTCCCGAGGAGAACGCCAAGAACCTCATCGCTGCCGCTGACCTCGGAAAGGGCGCTGATGTCGTTATTGACGCTTCCGGTGCCGAGCCTTCCATTCAGACTTCCCTTCACGTTGTCCGCATGGGCGGTACCTACGTCCAGGGTGGTATGGGCAAGTCAGACATCAACTTTCCCATCATGGCTCTGTGCCTGAAGGAGGTTACCGCCCGCGGATCCTTCCGTTACGGCAGCGGTGATTACAAGCTCGCTATCGAGCTTGTTGCTGCCGGCAAGGTTGATGTGAAGGCTTTGGTGAACGGTATCGTGGCTTTCAAGGATGCCGAGGAGGCCTTCAAGAAGGTGAAGGAGGGTGAGGTGATCAAGATTTTGATCGCCGGACCTAATGAGACGGTTGATGGCGCGCTTAATACTCATGTTGATGAGGGCAAGTTGAAGGAGGCTCTTAAGAAGGAGGATGATGGGTGCTGCTGAGCAATCGGCCGGAGGGAAATAAAGATAAGATAAAAGATGAAAAAGGGGTGGAAAATATTGCATTGTAACGGAGTTTTGGGATCAGCATTGGGTCTTTTTTAGAGGAATTAGTTTGGCGAATGATATTTCTTTGAAAGCGTAGAAATGAAATATAATAAATAACTTGTATAAGTCTTGACATTCTTCTTCATCATCGTCGTCGTCGTTTGAGCATTCAGGAGTATATACATCCTGTAAGATAAACTCAGGTAAGGTTTTGTGGTTGTGATATACATCACGGCGAGACACAAGGTCACGAGAAAACACACACGAGACCTACCATACATGTACCATGTAGTGTAGTTAAGCCAAGGACTGTAGATAAATGCATAGTAAAGTAAGTATTTTTTTTTTTCCACCACCAACAACAACAACAACAACAACAACAAACAAACAAATAAACAAACAAACAGTTGTGAGTATCCATACATGAGCTAGCTACGTTCATTGTAAATAGAGTGTACATGTACATACATAGAGGCAATAAATAATTAGCGATTTAAAAATAAGATTTGTGTCTGTCTGTCTGTCTACAATATGAATTGCATTCCCTCCTTGAATGTAATGCTTGCTTGCTCGTAACGTCGTTTTGACGAACCCGCCATCCCGGAGAACAATGGAAAAGGAAACTTCAAAAAAAGGAAGTCGGGGTGAGTGTGTGTGTGTCCGTCCTTCATACTTAGTATCTTGAGGGCTCCGCTGAAATTACTGGCCCTCTCTTAGATTTCTGAAGTCTCCTCTCCTATTCACCAAGACCTGAGTAAGCTGCTGTTTTAGTGAACAGTCTCATGTCAAGTATCCCAGTAAAGTGATGGGTTTCGGTAAGTCAACAAAGGAAGAAAAGAAAAAGAAGAAAAAAAAACCATACACATTTCAGCAGCAAAGTGTTTACCCTGACCACCAATAATTCCAATCTAAATGAAACTTTTCTATTGTCATCAAGCATACATGTATAAAAAAAAGAAGAACAAAAAAATCTAAAATTTACTCTCAGAAACAAAAACCCCTCCCCTAAATCATACCCAAATACCTAGTCTCAAACTTGGTCTCCCTCGTCGCCCCCTTAACCCCGATCCTGACAACCTCACCAGGGACAATATCAACCAGATTATCCTCAAACTTGACCAGATCATCACCCTCCTCGACGCACTCGACCGCCACGCCCTTGACGGGAACCTCGGCGCTAATCTCGACATGCTTTCCATCCTCGCTCAAAACAGCCTTCAACGCCTTGGGCTTCTGCAAGTGCAGGTACTTCAACGGCTCAGGCCAGTTGACGTACCTCGCAATCTGCTCCCCGCTCTCGGCATCAACGAGGTAAGCCGCAACGACAACATTATTCTCCTCCCCTTTATCTTGCTCCCTGACCGGAACATCCAAAGCCGCAGCCTCGGTACTCCTGTTCCCCTCCAAAACCAAACCCTCGGCGATTTTCTGACTCGAAACCTCCTCCCCGCTCTCAACATCCCACGCCTTCAAAACCACATCCACCTTCAAATCCTCCAGCGTCAGATTAGAACCCCAAACCTCAATCTGCGTCTTGGTCTCAATGTTAACCCGCGTGTACTTATCCCTCGGGTGCTTGTGCACCTTTCTCGTGATCCCGCAGCTGACGGGCGCCATCTCCCTCTTGACGGTGAAATAAGCATGCTTCGGCCTCAGATAGAAATCCGCAATCGACCAGGAAGTAACGGGCCAGCAGTCGTTGATCTGCCACACCAAGGCGCCACCGCAGTACTCCCTGCCGGGGCCCTTCCACTGCCTCTTCCAGAGTCTGTAGGCAGACGCCAGACACTCGGCCTGCATCAGCTGAGTCGAGTAGACAAACTGCTCGAGCGGATCAGGCGCGTACCGCATATTCTCCACCAGATAAAGCGCGATCCTCCTCTCGTGCCCGTCGGCCTTGTTGTGAAAATCAACCGTGGAACTCTGAGGATACCTGTCGGGATCATTCTTTCCCAAGGGCAAATAAGCATCAATAGTTTTGACAGAGGGAAAAGCCTGCATCCCAAACTCGCTAACAAAACGCCCGCCGAGTTTGTCGAAATCCTGCCACTTCTCCTGCGTGCCGTGCCAGACGTTCCACTGGTGGATATCGCCAACGGTCGCGTCGTGCGTGTCCCTGCCTGCGCCCCACGGAGATCCGGGGTGATAAAACGTGCCCGGAATCAGCTCCTCGCAAACATCCGCCAGAATCTTCTCGTAGATGTACCTCGCCGGGAAGTCCGTCTTTAACCAACTCTTGGCGTCCTTGTTCTCAAAGTCGTACGTCAAACCCGCCGACTCCTGATACTGATAATCCTCATTGTTCCCCGCCCAGATGACGATGGACGGATGATGCCTGAGCAGCTTCACATTCTCCTTTGCTTCCGTTTCAATCGAAGCCCTCAGCTCGGGCCAGGCGGGGTAGTTTCCGCAGCCAAACATGAAGTCCTGCCACACCAGCACGCCCAGCTCGTCGCAGGCGTCGTAAAACGCCTGCTCCTCGTATATGCCGCCGCCCCACACGCGAATCATGAACTGATTCCCGTCCGCCACGAGCTTGATCCAGTCGTAGTATTTTTGAGGCGTGATGCGGGGGATGAAGTTGTCCGCCGGGATCCAGTCCGAGCCGCCGCAGTAAAGGGGGATGTTGTTGACCTGGAAGAAGAAGGAGGTGCCGGGTTGGTCTAGCAGGGGACGCTGGATCAGCTCTGCGCGGCGGAGGCCTAGTTTCTTGGTGAGGGCGTCGACCGAGTCTGACTCTGACTCTGATGAAAGGAGGGTGGCGGTTAGGGTGTACAGAGGTTGTTTGCCGTAGCGGATTGGATACCAGAGGGAAGGGGAGTCGAGGTGGAAAGAGGCCGAGACGGTTTTGCTTTGGACAGAAACCGTCTGAGATGCAACTTTTTTGCCGTCCAAGGAGAGGTCGAAGCGAACCTTTGTGTTGGAGTCTGGGTTTTCGATTTCCGCCGTGGCTTTGATGTCTGCTGATTTGAGGTCCTCGGGAACGACGGTGTCAAAGTAGAGGTCTGAGAGCTTTGTGGAGTATATCTCGAGAGTAACCGGCCTCCAAGGACCGCAGGTTAGAAGAGTCGGGCCCCAGTCCCACCCCCAGTGGTACTGAGCCTTCCTGACGGCCAACCGGGAGTTATCACCGTTCCACACCCCCCATTTATGCTCTGGGTACTTCTCGACCAGCTTCCATCCTCTGAGATAGGCGCTGTCAAAGGTGATGACCAGCTCGTTGTCTCCCTTTTTGAGGGTGGAAGTGACGTCCACCCGTTCGGGAATGAACATGTTCTCCGTCTCGAGGATTGCGGTGCCGTTCAAGACGACGGTGGCGAAGGTGTCGAGGCCGTCAAAGGCGATGACGGCCTTTTGACCGTCTTGCGGGAGAGCGTCGACGGAGAAGGTGGTCTTGTACACCCATTGGGCCTCGCCTACCCATTGGACCTCGAGTTCATTCTTGCCGATGAAGGGGTCCGGGATGAGGTTGTGGTGGAGGAGGTCGAGATGGACGTTTGTGGGGAACTGGGCGACGGGTAGGAATTGGGAGTCTTCCTTGTCGGCTTGCTTGAACTGCCAGTTGGAATGGAGGGGAGTCTTGACGACGGCGGTGGGAGCCATGGTGAGGGCTGGTGATGGCGGGGTGATGGCGGGGTGAGGAGGTGGAGGGGCAAGCCAATTTTGGCGGGGTAGGTTCAGAAAAGGTGTTCACGTCTTTGTCTCCTGATGAAGAGAGAGAGCACAAGGTGAGAGAATCAGAGGGCTTATGTATTTCCTCCCATCATCCTATTCAATCATCAGGAACTCCCTCTGCCGCTCTCCCCTTCTCACGACCGCGGGGGAAGCAACCCCGATGGGACCAATCCACCCCACCACCCACATGTCAAGGGGTTTGCGTACGTGCATACCTGCAGGGACGATCCCGGGTTCTGAGGGTCGAAGGGTTCGGGGTTTCTTTGCTGAGTGCATGGGTTCTCCAACTTTTTTTTTTTTTTGGAGTGGTTTTGTCGTGATGGTCTTTTTGGGGAAGGGTGGGTCCTGGTTGTTTTATATCTACATATGTCTCCAATAACACCGATATCAGCTTTCTCCTACAATAACACCCCTCAAATGTATCCAAATACCTTCAAATGCTCCTTTTCTCAGTTTCCATGATGTATGATAAAAAGGCCGCAAATCACGCCGAACAAGGGGAGCCTCCTCAAACTATTGCCCATCAGCTGTCATGAAAATGTAGGCTCCTGCCCTGCTTGTTGGTGCGGAGGCTCCTTGGGCGCCCGGAGGCACACTCTCCGTTGTCCATTTTAGGCTAAACTCATATTCCATCGTCCTTCTCACTAACACACTCGGAAAGGTCCAGCCTTGCGTATATCTTCCTCCGCCTTGCAGAAGATAACAAATAAGTAAAGATAGCTCTCATCCGATCGACAGGGGGAGCACAACCATAAGCGCTCCACACAGGGGAAGGACGGCTCGGATGTGTCCCACTGCTGCTGCAATGTAGCAACTGACTGACCCTTTTCATCTCAACATAATACAGTATGCAGAGAAAGAAATAACTCATTAGGTATGATATGGGTATGGTATGTGATTACCGCGCGCCTTGCCCGCTCTTCTCCCAACTCCATGCAATACACAAGTACGTACAAAGTTGTACGTCCAGCAAGTTTCGTGCAGGCTACAAAACAATACCATCCAAGAAAAACAAAAATAAAATGCCCTTCATCCATCATTTCCGTCAAGAATTAGAGTTACCGTAGGCGCTCGCATGGTATCATTAGGTGTCCCCCCGTCAACAAAAGAGAAGTAAAACGAAATCAACAACAACCCCTATTCCTCCTCCTCCCAGTCAACGTAAACACTTCTTCCCACTCCCTCAACGCCCCTCCCCCGCCACCGCCCAACCCTACACCCCTCTTCTGCTTTCCTCGTCTCCTCCTGCCCCCGACATCATCAGCCGTCAACGTACTCTTTATGCTACCCCCATCACTCGCGCCCCCATTCCACACGGCACCTGCATCCCCATACTGTATCCCGCTCATCGGATCATCCGGATCGATCTCCCCCAACTCAATCTTTGTCAAAATCATCCTCGCCAACCGCCCAAAAACCTCATCAACCCCTTCCCCGCTCAAAGCGCTCACCTCCATCGTCACTGGAATATTCACCGTGCTCGCCCACCTCGACGCCTCCACAGCCGACACCTCCCTCCCGTCAGGCGCAATCGTAGCCTTCAGCTGCGACCCCAACCCCGGATGCATCATACTCGACGACACACTCGAATAACTACTCGGCACCGTCCCCCCTCCCCCTCCACCACCATCTCGTGCATAATCCCTCCCATTGATCATCCACGAAACAGTAGAACTCGAAACCGTACTCGGCGTCGGCGGCCCTCCCCCTCCCCCTCCCCATCCCCCTCCCAACAAATCATCTTCCCCCTCCGTGTCCTCA
Source organism: Cladorrhinum sp. PSN332 (assembly GCA_033297175.1). Classification (NCBI taxonomy): domain Eukaryota; kingdom Fungi; phylum Ascomycota; class Sordariomycetes; order Sordariales; family Podosporaceae; genus Cladorrhinum; species Cladorrhinum sp. PSN332. Next base: position 224,918 of record MU858873.1, read on the forward strand.
GCATTCCTACCACCATGCTCCCCCGCCAGATCCAACTTGTTCCCCACAAGCAGCAAGGACAGATTCGGGCTCGCAAGCGCCCGCGCGTCGTTCAAAAACGGCGAAAGCATGTTGAACGAGTTGTGGGACGTGACGTCGTAAACCAGGATCGCGCCGGCCGCTCCTCGATAATATGATCTAGAAACAGACCGGAACCGCTCAGTGCCAGCCGTATCCCAGAGCTGGAGTTTTATCCTCTTCCGTCGGGCTCCCGTGCCCACCTTGATGATTTTGGAGGCGAACTCGACGCCGATTGTTTGGGAGGAGAGGACGCGCCATTCCGATTTGACGAAGCGGTGGAGGAGGCAGGACCTGAAAAATAGTCAAAATGTTAGTTGGGGATTATGCAGGTGCAAGATTGTTACTGACTTTCCCGTCCCGCTTGGCCCTAGCAGGATGATCTTGGCTAGGTAATCGTACATGCTCCCTAGTTCCTGCTCGCGCACCGTCCCCGCGCTGCTGGTCTCGCTGGTGACCGACGGCCGCCGGGCGCGCGGGCCTCTGCCCGACAGTTCTATGAAGCTGCTCATGCGGTCTGTCGTTTGTCTTGTGTTCTCTGGTATAAGAAATCCCGTCTTGTAAATCTATCGATCGGGTTTGGGTGGTGGTGGTGGTGGTGGTGGTGGTGGTGTGTGCGGGGTCCTCCTTTGTTGTCTCCGCTCTGGAAATGGATACAGTAACTGACTGTCGCGCGACCTCTCTGGCCGCTCCCTAATATTCCCGTTTCAAACTCGGCGCAAAATGTGGTATCATAGGCAGGTAGCGTTTCTCGGTATATTAACTCGTGTGACTTTGTAATGTCGTCGTTAGGGAAACAAAAAGTAATTAACTTTCGTCTGAATGGGGATGGGGTGCAGGTGGCTGGGCAAAGGGCAAAAAAAAAAAAAAAAAGAAAAAGAAAAAAAAAGTAAAAGACCGTTTTAGCGCTTGGATTCGTTCGTTCGAGACCACCACAAATTACCAGAACCACCAACCGAGAATCGGGACCGGCCGCTGCGCGTATGGTTGTAAGAGGAGTTGCTGGGGGTTCCACAGTGATTGTTCAAGGGTGGCTGCTTATCTGCAAAAAGATTCGACTGGGATTGCCATGAGAAACAAGAGAAGGGTAAGGGGATGGACCCCATTGTTCCGATGACATGTGCTGTGTGGGGGTGGTGCTGTGGCTGACCAAGGGTACCTACTGTGTAACTTGTGACAAAGTTGCTCAGCCACAACTGGAAACCAACACTGCGGCGTAATTAACGGCTCCTCTTGCCTTGTTAGACAGGGGTGTGTCATTTATGCAAGTCTCTCTTGTACTTTTCTTCCAAACGTGTATTCGTGAATCGTCGATGGCATTGATCATTTGGTAAGACGTGGAAAGAGCATTCACCTTGACAAACAAATGGAAGGTGCAATTTCCCTTGGGAAGCCTAACTAAGAGAAGTGTTGCAAATCTCACAACTTCTTCCTCTCCACACCATCGACATCTCTACAACATCTACATCGGTCAACAAGATGGATGACAGAATATACACCAAACTTAGCCCAGCAGCGCGCAAGTACTTGCAGTCGCTCGACTCCTTCAAGGACCGCAAAACCCTCCAATCCAAATGCTGGAAACACAACTTCAACTTTGCCCAAGCTGAAGAATTCAAATTTTACATACTGTTTTCGGGCGGCTGCACAAAGGCGGAGGTCCTCGAGGCGTTCGACCGCGCCAAAGTTGACCGCCCATGGATACACAGCATCCGTCAGTTCTTGCAGAACCATGTGGCCGACGGCTATAGCTACCCCAGGGATGGGAAGTTCCCAGAGGACAAGATCATGTATACCAATCCGGCCTTGGACCTGATCGGCTACCTCATGCGCACGCCCCGCACCGAACACACCATCGAGAATCTTGCGCGAGGCTGCTGCCGCACCTTCATTCAGATTGCTCTCGACCATGAAATGATGGACATGGGTCTGAAGGCGTTCGAGCACGAGTGGGATTTCCAATTCGGCAAGCCGACCAGCGTAAAAGACAAATCATTTCGTGGGCTATACTTTCTCCACCACGCCCAAGATCGGTACGCGCTCGTGTATCCCAATGGTGACCAAGCACCCTTCAAGGCCGACATGCATGAATACGATGAACAGGACATTCTGGGGTGGATGTATAGGGTGGAAAGTGAGGTGTGCAAGGTTGAGAAGTTCGGTTTCGACTCTTCGAATAAGCCTGTGGCCGGCCCGAGACTGCTCAAGCGATGGGACATTGGGGAAGCATACCTGAGATAGCAATCATCAGAACAGCGTGAATAGAGTTAAAGAAGCGGTTTTATCAGGAATCAATACCCATGCTTATCGGGGTTCAAACGTCTTGGCTTACGCAGGTGCTTGCGGGATCCCCTAGTACACATATAACAGGATTTTGCCGAGGCATCGCATCCTTGTTCCCTTCCCCAGATTGGAGATCAGATGGTCCATGCGCGCTCGGATTGCCGGGATGCGCCCCACGGCCGTTTGAACCACTAACAAAAGCATCCGGGGTATCATTGCCCGGGAATCATTATATAACAACAAAAACACCATATCTTTTGAACAATCTCATACATATCCATCTTCCATTTCATCCCGCTCGCTTCAACCTCTTGTTTGCGTCTGATCCCAAAATGAAGATCCAAGGTCGCACATTCGCAATCTCGGGCGGGTAAGTTCATCCGGACGCCTCATCTCACCTCGCCCTTGCCCTCATCCTCATCCTCATACTCACACAATCTCAACAGAGCATCAGGCCTAGGCCGCGCCCTGGCCCGCTCCGTAGTCTCCTCAGGCGGCAACGTGGCTATCCTAGACCTGAACCCAGACCTCGCCAGCCCTCTCATCAAAGAACTCACTCCGGCCCGAGCAATCTTCATCGAATGTGACGTCTCCTCAACCGAGGACATCTCCTCGGCCGTTCAAAAGATCAAGGACTGGATTTCCGAGACTAAGTATCCTTTGGGGGGTATCATCCCCGCCGCAGGAGTAGGACGGCCCGGTTTGGTATGGCATACAAATCCTATTTCATATCCTCTTCTTCACCTTTTCTTACACACACACACACACACACAAAGAGAGAAAAAAAAAAGAAGAAAAAAGCGAAAAAGAAAGAAAACCTGATCAAAATATACTTACAAACTACCCCCAGATAATCGACAAAACCCTCACCCCAGCCTCCATTTCCTCAATCGACTTCCTCCTCTCCATTAATCTCCGCGGAACCCTCGACCTAACCAGGCAACTCCTCCCCCTCCTCGCATCCGTCAACCCCCCGCTAGACGCAGATGGAGAGCGCGGCGTGGTGATAATGGTTGCCTCCTCCGCCGCGTTCGAGGGCCAGATGGGCCAGGTGGCCTACGCGGCCTCAAAGGGCGCCGTGGCGAGCATGACGCTCCCCATGGCTCGGGATCTATCCCGCTTCGGCATCAGGGTCGTCACCATCGCTCCGAGCATGTTCGACTCCGCCATGACGGCCGTCATGTCCGACAAGGTGCGCAAGGGACTGGAAAAAGCAATGGAGTTCCCCGTCCGCGCGGGGAAACCCGAAGAGTTTGCCGCCTTGGCTAAACACGCCATCGAGAATCCCATGTTGAACGGTGTGGTTATTCGCTTGGATGGTGCAACTAGGATGCCAAGTAAACTTTAGGTACGAGGGCAAAAGTCACTGTGTTTGGGGGGCTTGATGTGTTTTTTTTTTCGTGTTTTTTTCTTTTTTGGGATCTATACCAAGTTACAGTACGTGAATCATATTTTACAATACTCGACAGATGTCTGTCAATATCAAATCTTTCACTTCCTTCCTCAACTGTCGATGAGCATAGGCCCATCTAGCCAATGTTGACCTGGCGAAATCCGCTTCGAAATCTGCTGATCCGGGTGTCATGGAAAGACACCATGATAACTTGTCGGACAACCCAGCAACTCAGCTCCAAAACTTCAACCTTGCGCCTTGGGATTGGTTTTGACAAGGGAAACATGGTGGATCCCTGCCATATGACCAACCCCCAATAGTCTCTTGGTGATAATCTCAGAACAGGTCCTGCCGAGAACGGGGATCAAGCCCCTCCCGCAAAACCCCAGAAGCAACATGGCATCAACTGCCATTAGAAAACATAACAAAAGCAACATCCCTCTCAGTGCATCATACATCCACGCCGAACACAAAACAGATTCCCACGGCACGAATGCCTTCGCCCAAGGTACCCACCATACCAAAGATCTCGAGTCTTTCAACCTCGAAATCAGCACATATTTCCTCTGATTACGGCTGGGAAGCGGCCCGCTTGCCGCCGTCAACTTCCATCTTGAAATTCTCCTCCTGCTGCTCATCCTTGGCAGACTCTCGAGCTCTAGGGCGAGGAGGAAGAGGATCCTCGTCGGGTCTCCATCGGTCTGTGTGAGGACGGCCAGTCCATCGGTCATAGCGAGGCGGAGGAGTGAGGCGGACACGAGCGGGGGAGCGGTCTCGCTCATATCCGCGGACTGGCGAAGCCCGGCGCGCACGTGGAGAACGCGAACGGGAGGATCTGTCCCGCCGAAGGCGAGAACCCAACGCGAGGCCATCAAGAAAAGCACGTTGAACCTCCTCACTGTCCTTTGAGGGGTCGGGCAACGTCATGCCTATGGTGCGGCGCATCTGCTCGAAGAATTCGGTTTGCTCTCGAGTCAGAGGCATGTTGGGGCGGTTTCCGGTCTTCTGGTCGTTGCCGTCATTGGTGCTATCACGGTTATTGCGGTTGCTCTCGGTCCCCGTCATCTTGGTATCGGCATCCTCACGCTTGACCAGTTGCACGCTGGGCCGGGGGCGAAGGACCTCGGGTGCACGAGACCTACGCGTGAAGCCAAAGGTCATGCGGGGTCCCTCGGGCACACGCATGCCAGTCGGATATCCAATAGGCCAAGAGCGAACAATGGGAAGTGCCTTCACCGCTGCTTGCTGTTTCGCAGCCACGGGGTCATGATACACTTTTCCGTCGCTCACAACAACATTCTTGGGCAACAGGACCTTGCAGGTGTACTTGCCATCTGGTGTGACAGCTTCCTGCCACTCGGGATTGAAGTGGCGTCGCTGGCACTCTTGGGATAGAAGCTGGGTTGGGGGCATCCTCTGAAATGGGAGGTGTGGGCTTGGCCGCGTGTAAAGGCCTGGAGCGGGCACGACGGGAGCCGTGCGCGGCTGGGAGATCATGATCGATGCCGTGGCTGGCTGAGTCGGGACTGGAACGTTGAAGCCCTGAAAGGAGCCCCGGTGGTAGTCCTGTCCGAGACCCAGAGCAGATCCGGTCGCCATCCTGCCATTATTGCCCTCGGGCATAGCATGGCGGGGGTCATAATGATTGAAGCCAAGCACCTCCCTCCTGAATCGGTCCTGCGGGCTTCCCTGTATGGGTAGAGGCCCAGACATCAGGCGCTGGTTAAAGCGATCAGAAGGGGGATTGTCTCTGAAACCATCGCCCATACCTGCGCCCAAGGCATCGCCAGAACGAGAGGGTTGCTGGGCGGCGGAGGAGTGAATTGTTCCTGTACGCCACAACAATTAGCCAGTAATCAAGTATCAGTCAGCACAATATATGACGAACCATTATCGGCTGTGGACGACTGTTGAAGAGTGCGCGCACGAATGGGCAACATGCCAGAGAAGCCCAGTTCAGACTTGATGTTCTGCAGAGGCATTGTATCGACTTCGGGTGTATCGACTTGAGGTAGACTTGCGAGGACAGAGTCGATGAGGTCGTCCACCATCTCAATGTAGTCGGTTTAATTGCAGAATGTTCAACAAAGTGATGAACAGCTGAAACAACCAACGTCTGTGGAAATCCGACAACACAGGGAAAGCGAAGACGACTCTTCAAGCGATTTGCAGCCAACCTCGAACGTTGATTTTGGAGTAAGGAAGGATCAGGGCACCAGTAAGCAGAGCGTGGCCTCCCAGGTTCGAGCAGCCTGCAAAAATTGGTAACCTTGGAAACAGAAGCTGGAGGAAGGAACGATGTGGTCCAGTGCGTGCAGTGCTCTAAACTTTTCACCTCTCATGATCGGTCACGGTGCCGACGGTGTTAGGTGGAAGCACCAAGTAGGGAAGGAACGAGGACCTGCTCTCTCTCTCTCCCTCTTTATCTTATCCTGATGCCAAATTGTGGGAAGCCCATTTGGTCTCAAACTCTTTTTTGGTTCCAGCAAGTTGAATGCATCTTTCCGAAACTCGGAAAACTGCACATTTCGTTTGAAGCTTTGGATGGAAGAAACTTTTTGATAGGTGCAAAAAAAGAGAAGAAAGGGGGTTTGCTTTCTCTCGAACAACAATGACAACATCAACAAAAACAACAACAAAAGCAGTCAGTGTGTCTGACCACCTACCCTGGTATCTAATACAGAGCCAAAGGCAAAGTCTCTCCCTTCTCCCACCCCAAGACATTCTCAACCTGCTGCGAATACCACGCATCCAGCGTCGCCTCCTCCACATAACCCATATGCGGCGTCAACAGCACCCTGCTCCTCCCATCCTCTCCCCACTTCGTAGTCCTCCACCTGCTATCAAGCGGCAACGGCTCCCTCTCAAACACATCCAGCGCCGCCGCCCTAATCTTGCCCTGCTCCAGCGCCTCCAACAAGTCCTTCTCCACCACCAAGGGCCCCCTTGAAGTGTTCACAAAAATAGCCGACTTCTTCATTAGTCCCAAATCCGTTGCCCCAATACTTCCCCTCGACCTCTCACCCAAAACCAAATGAATGCTAACGACATCCGCAGTGCTGAACAGCTCCTCCTTGCTCACGACCTTGAACGTCTTCTCTCCGTCCTCTCCTACAACAGGGAACCCAGCCGCAACCGCCTTCTCGTCCGCTGCCTCCTGCGTCAAGTTGCTGCTCCATGCAGTAATCTTCATCCCGAAAGCCAGGTGCATGATCTTGGCTACCGCGATACCCAGCCTTCCCAAACCGACGGTGCCAAAGATCTTGCCGCGCAGACAGACAGCGGGAACGGTTTGCCACCCCCCGGTCTTGACTGAGAGGTCGTCTTGTGCGATGTTGCGTGCCGCGGCGAGGATCATGGCTACGCAGTGCTCTGTTGTGCTGATTGATCCTACGGACCCGGCATGAGCACGGTCAACGGCGCCTACGACGGGGATGCCGCGCTCTTTGAAGGCTTCGAGGTCGAGACCGAGGTTGCGGTTGCCGGTTGTGAGGAGAAGTTTAAGGTTGGGCAGGCGGGAGATGAGTTCACGAGGGAAAGGGGTGCGCTCGCGCATGGTTGCTGGGGTATTGTTAGTATTTGTTGTTATATATAAAATGGGGGTGGGGCGTGGGAACACATACAGATTATGGTGAACGGCTCCAGCCTGGCAACAAGCTTATCCTTGACATCCTGGGTGGTATCCGGGTGGTTATACGGCGGCAAGGTATCCTTGAAGAAGGAAACCTCGTACTTTGATGCATCGAGACTCTTGAACTTGGGTTCAGATATACCCTGATAATCATCAAGGACGGCAATCTTTGTAGGGGCCGCCATGGTGGTGTTTTAACTTTGATCTCAATTTGTGTGCAGAGATGGAGAATGGTAATGTTTCGTCTTGAGATCGGGAATATGTGATCATTTAATGGAAGTGTAGTGTTGATACCCACTTTTTCAGGATCCCGTTTGCCGACATGGGCGTTTCTGCAGGTCGGACGCAAGACGAAGCTCCGAAAGCCGGGGCCGTTCACGATGCCGTCATTTGGGCCGTCGGCCCCGCTTACGGCGGTAGTCAACTGAAACTGTCAACTCGGTTCGTTTTCATTTTAGCCCACACACCCCCCGTGCCTCCCCGCAACCCCCGCTTTAAAAATTT